>JASANE010014578.1:0-102751 GCA_030248225.1 Trileptium ribeirensis
GTATTAGTTTGTGTGTTCGAAAACGCTAAAAATTTGTGTATTCATAACGTGTATGTGACTAATGTGACGGAAAATATAACGCCAACACAACGAAACTTAGAATAGCCACAACCTATATTGACTTTTGAATGTGTTATAGTCTCTATACAATTCTGCGCTAGAACCCTTCATCGTGTGTCAATCCGGACGAACAAAATTGTTTATCGTCCAGTGGCAATCGTTGCATCACGCGGGGTGACATTGTTTATGGAAATGAACGAGTCGTTGTGTGTGGAGATTGGACAATAACGCTATTTGTAAAGTGAAATTATTGATATTCCGGGGTTGCGCAATGTCTGTGTGCTATGACTGGTGGTGGTAGAACATTACGTGCATAAGCTGGCGGTTTACGTGGTTATGGGGTGCTTTGGTATATCGGGGTGCCAAATTTGATACCGTGTCTATTAGACTATATGGTTGAATCATATTATCTTTCCAGACCCTGATATGTATGATGACTGAAGAGAAAATATTCTTTCCGTGATAAGACATTGAATGGAATTAAAACACAAAAATATCAGATGTGCTCTATGAATAGAATACTTGTTGATGTAATACTGTGTCATGTCGTGCGATGTTGCAGCGTGTTTACGTGAATATTAAGGAAAATTTGAGGACAAACTTTCATACCGAAGAGGGGTAATGTAACGGTGCGTACCTATCTAATCTATACCTTAAAGGGCTTTTACTTGAACCTCAAAGCGCCTGCAGCTATAGTTGCAATTTACTAAAGGCACCCTGAATCATCGGTTGCTGTATAAATGTTTGTTGTTTACTATTTGTGCCATGCATTTAGTGTTTACTATGCGCTATGGTTGTTGATTGTAAATGTGTTGCAAAGGTATGCGTATTGTACGTGTATCTATCAAAACAAGATGTGTGATTATGTATAAATATGTTTATGAATTTATTATTTGTGCAACATCTTGTGTACATGTGTTTGTGTCTACATGTGCATTTTTTAGCTTGTGCTGGAATTTTTATACAGGGCGCAGCACGATTTTAAGATTTAGCTAATTTTGATTGAGTTCACAAGGGAGTAACAGAATTAAAAAGTTTCATGTGAGCCTAAGGCAAAGAATTTAAATATATCGAATTTGAGTGTAAGGGTTGGGTGCCCTAAGCATTAGGTCTACATTAGCGGATATTTGTAGGTACATCTGCTGGATATTCGACTAAAATCTTCAATATTGTTTATACTTTGGAATTCGGGGAAATCCATAAAAAACCTATTCTCTAACGACTAAAATTCACTTAGGTTTAAGAGAGAATTATACGGCAGTGGAACCAGAGTAAAACTTGAAAACCTTATTATGTAATTTCGGTCGCTTATAGAAATCAATACGGAGAAAATTTGGAGTAGACCTATAGCTCGGGTGTTTAAGTGGTTGCGCAGGTAGATCCGGGCCTCAGTCGTCCTCAGAAGCTGCGCAGTTAGGGTGAGTACGGTTCAGCCGTTTGTTGGTTTAATGTGTGTAGATTTTGTAATTTGTTGTAGTGTGTGAAATAAACTATATCCGACATAAGTAGTGACACATTAAGGCCCTAGGATTAAGCTCATAAAATATCTATTGGTGCTCGCATTGTCGTAGTTTGTGTGTAATCTACAGTGGGACTAACTGTCAGTTATGATATAAAAATTATTTTATTTATTTCATAACTACAGGTCGGGTAATTTAAACCATCCACGATTCATACCTATGAAAATTTATGAAATTTTCATACCCGGTTTAATATCTTGTCAGGTTACAGGCGATATATCGAAATAATTTTTATTTTAGGCCAAAACGTGACGTTTAAATTCTACTTGCCATATTGACAAATGAATTCAGCTGTTAGTGAAGTTCGATGGTTGCACTCGGTGGTAAAAATTTATGGACTTTTGCAACTTTCTTCGATACTGCAACAAAAACAGAAGTATTAGCATAGTATATCGCAGCCAGGAAACGCAATGAATCTAAGTATACTTCGTAACAGCCGCGCAAGATTAAGTTACAAAAGCCATCCCTGATAATGTAGCTCTTTGGAGTAGGCTGTGGTACACAAACCCAACATTTCTGTACACTCTTTATTCTTAGTTATCAGGTTAGTAGTTTACACACTTGGTTAACAGGAGGATCAGCATGAATTATTTTATGTAAAGTGCATATTCTCGAAAAGTAGACATTTGGATTTTCAATTTGTTGTTGGTGGAATATTATTTTAGGATTAACATGTAGCATTGACGTGTAACGGATAAAACTAAGTGCATAATATGTAAAATTATATTTATGTTATCTATACGCGTATAATACAATTATACATTTTCGATACATGAGTGTTTCACGCCAAAGCGCTCCTGATAACAATCCTTATGCGATATTGTACAAACATATTTGGAACACCAAGACCGCCATCAAATCGCCAAATCAGTTCTGCTGGTGCACTGCAGTCGCGATCGGTGTTCAGGCGTGTCACAATTGGATCACTGTTTTCCCCTGGGTTATCGGTTGGTCTGTAAAAATTTATGATGTAGACCGCCACGTGGCACTGTGTGTCTTGGGTTAACCTAGGTTAGCCACGACAAACACTGCTATTTATACCAGCTAACGAATGCGGGTGCTTTTTAACGTCTAGTTGCAAATACTATTATATATCTCAATAAATTGACTCACAAATAACACATCTAATAGAGCCTGAAAATTTGCATGCACATATATTGAGTTACGTATTATTAATATTGTCATGTCTGACGCGACGCGCTGCATTAAACTAAGTTTACTGCTTGGCGTATGTTTGAATGTACATTGTTTATTCGATTGCTTTACGGGGTTTCATAAAAACACAAGAACAACTTTTAGAAAGCTGAGTGGTCTGCGTACACGCATGTAATCATATGTCCTCAGCGTTGGAGTTGTCATAAATACATTGCACGAGCACAAACTAATGTGTTTTTAGGATTAAGCAATTTTCAAGACCCATAAATATGTATCAATGGCTTTTACTATGTGAAATTTCATAGAATGACTTTGTGTGTTCGTAAACTGGAACTGCAGAGAGTTTCGCCTTCAATGTGATTTATTTGCGCAAAAACAAACATATTTGGAACACCAAGATCTCCATCAAATCACCACTTCAGTTGTGCTGGTGCACTGCAATCGAGATCGGTGTTCAGGTGGCTCACAATTGCATCACTGTTTTCCCGTGGGTTATCGGTTGGTCTGTAAAAATTTATGATATAGACCGCCACGTGGCACTGTGTGTCTTAGGTTACACCTAGGTTACCCACGACAAACACTGCTATTTACACCAGCTAACGAAGGCGGCTGCTTTTTGACGTCTAGTTGCAAATGCTCTTATATATCTTAATAAGTTGACTAACAAATAACACATCTAATAGGGCCTGAAAATTTGCATGCACCTGGCTTGACATATATTGAGTTATGTATTATTAATATTGTCATGTCTAACGCGACGCGCTGCATTAAACTAAGTATATTGCTTGGCGTATGTTTGAATGTACGTTGTTTATTCACTTGCTTTACGGGGTTTCATAAAAACACAAGAACAACTTTTAGAAAGCTGAGTGGTCGGCGTACACGCACGTAACCATATGTCCTCAGCGTTGGAGTTTGTCATAAATTTTCATCACCCATAAATATGTATAAATGGCTTTTACTATGTGAAATTTAATAGAATGATTTTGTGTTTTTAAACTGGAACTGCAAAGAGGTTCGCCTTCAACGTGATTTATTTGCGCAAAAAATATTTGTTTCGCTTAAAATGTGGTTAGACAAATTTAAAACCATAACCGTGCCCCACTTTAGTTTTAAGTGACCTGTAGCATTCAGATACATCAAGTATCACAAGGCATCCAAAATAGTTTGACATTTATAATACTTTGACATTCGAACACGAACAAATCATTCCATATATGGCGTTATAATGTGTGTTAAGAGCACCACGTTATAAAAAAATTTTGCACCACGCGAAAGCGTAGGAATATGTATATTGTTAATTATACGCTAAAAAGCTTTAGATACTGACACATGGTTCGTTCTTCATAAAGTAGAGTCATATCCTGAACCGCTAGCCCCGCATAAATCTTGATTTTCTTTTACACACGTGGCCACGATTACGATTCAGCAACACGTAAAGCGCTGTTTGACGAAGTAGCGATGCAATTTACCGACCTTGCTCTTCACTTGAAATATGTTTCATAATCGTGTTTCTTGCTTGTATTACTACTTTATACCCTGATCGCGAACATTGATGTCTGATTGAACAAATCCTGCAACGTCACGCAAAGGCTAGGGGGTTACCCCTGAGGCTCAGACCACCTCCCCCGATGAGGCCTGGGCTACACCCTGACAGGAGGTTCAACCACCATCGCACGACGGCCCGGTAGGTGCCGAACACAGGCGCCGAAGGCAGTGCACCTCACGGACCGGCTTACTCCTGAAACGCCAATGGCTTTACCACGGAGAACCCGGGTACCCATAAACTTCGGACCTCAGTCCATGTATGAGCAAACATTTGACGAACATTGATCGTGGAAATCAGGAAATGTATGCGTCTGCAAATTGCGTTCATAACTCACGGAAATTATTCATGGTGGTTATATTGTGATTACAAATGGCAAAATTGTAAATATAGAACTTTTCATGATCCTGTTTATGATTTTGACTAAACAGCAACCGAGCACCATACACTGCAACTTTGTACTAGTTAGATTTTAACTCACTACTCTTAGTTAAGTCCTTCAGAGTTCAAATAAACTCAGACAGAGTTCAGCTGGCAACAGAGTTTAGTAGGGGACAGATGCAAGTATTCTAACTCATACGTGAATTTGAAATTTGTGACATAGGCACATTAAACATTACCCCGGAAATTTGAGTTCGACAAAACTGATTCAGACACGGTTAATTGCAAACTCAGTGTTCCTAAGTAAAATTTTTCTAACTGTTCCTATTTAGCGTATTCCCAGTGACGGGTGGAGACTGCTACTCTGGTTCCGTGGCGCCATTTCAATTTTTCAAATTAACTCCTACTTAAATTGACTTAGTCTGAATTGGAACTGCAATTTAAGCATTACCAATAGTATGACTTTTGATCGAACTCATGATGAAACCGTCTGATCCTGTTTCAGACGTCTGAAACTGTGCGACGCAAGCTTAGTTAAAATTAACTCAGGCAAATTTGCATGGTGTATCATAGCAACATGAATCAAATCGCGCCAGATTTTGCGAAGATAAAGATATTCGACATGATTTTGGCCTAAAAATTTTTATCAATCTTATTTCGTAGACAAATCTTAAATTTGGATAAGATCATCAGTACCCCCGTGTCGTAGAAACTTACGTTCGCAACATACGTGAATGATGAAAGTTTGAGCCAATTTAAACTAATTGTTTCAAAGCCATAAATTTTAACAAATAGAAATATATAACACGTCAAATTTGCTTCAATCAATTTTAACTAAGCTTGAGTCGCATGGTTCCTGATCGGAATGTCCGACAATTTCAAAATGAGATCTACTAAACTCATATTGTAGAGTTAGGACGTAAACTCGTGCTTATGTTACAACTATAACTCAGACTGAGTTAATTTAAGTCATAGTGAGTTGGAAAAATCCTACTCATAAACTGTGAGTACGACGACTAATTCAACGAGTCATTATAATCCAGCTGTATTAGCTCAGAACTTCGAGTTACCAGTCAAACTCAAAGTTCTGAGTTGAAATCTAACTAACGCACTTTGCAGTGCACTGTTGAAGAGGGTCCGTCAAAATGGGTCGAAATTGGTTCATTTAGTCGGTTCCAACATGACTCACTAAAACTGAGTCAGACTTTGACTTAGTCTGAGTCAATAACGTTTCTAGCTCTGAAAGTAATTCAATTTTTGATTCAGTAGCAGTCAGATTTTTCACACTCTGAATCAGGATTGACACAGACTCATGTGCATCTGACTCATTTAATGACCGAGATTGGGATTCAAGTGACTAAAATTCGGCTCGTTTTGACTCATATATTTTTAATATGAGACCCACTCTGAAGGACTCCTGCTTCTAACGGTAGCCTTATATTGGCAAATGACAGAAAAGTAGGTTTGTTCAGTCGAATTATAGAGGTCCAAAATAAAGCCGTGGCGACAGGAAAGTAGGTTTGCAGCACTAAAGTCTTTATCTGAATGTAGCATGACAAAGCGGGTTACTAGTGGACAAGTAAAGGTACCTATTGACTGTTTTTTTAAATACTTAAAAGGACATATTTTAAGATATTTGTAAAATTGTTTCAGAGCTTTTCAGAATCGAAAGTGATACAACTACATGTCTCATACATACCGTAGATCCAACTATAATTCCACTGTAAACGCAGACTTTTGTCTTTAATACAGTCGGGAACAGTCGCCCGAGCCAGCGTATTTCCGCAGGCGTATACCATTGCATCAAAACATGGTGTACTGGTACCCCCCCCGAAGGGGGGCTTGGCGCCTCCTCGACGAGTTTCGAAGTTTGTAGAAGTTTGAAGTGCGAAGTTTGTTTATTAGAAGAAAATAACCCCATTATTATGCCCAGAATATGAGCTCCAAAAATCAGGTAACGAATTATTGCTTCGAAAAGGGTTTGCATTTTAATAATCTTTCTGCAAAAACTGCACTAATACGCGAAAAATGTGGCTGCGAGGACCAAAAAAAGGTCCTCACGACTAACCCTCCCTAGAAAAATTTGGCCGGCCAGGGGGGTTACCCCCCTGGGATGGCCGCGACCTCCCCCCCCCGTGGGGCGCCTCTACCCCCCTGGCATGACCGACCCCCGACATGTATGCTCAATTTCCACGTGCTCGTCACTTTACAATTTACCATCTCATTGATAATGTCGCGATAGGTTGATACAATCGCTCTGGTTGCAACAATTTGCATGCAACCTAAAGCGCATAAAAATGGACACATTGTGCCCACACTTGTTGTGTGCTGCAACTTCGTCCACTGTAAGAAGGCATTTGATAGAGTATATATTATACAACGCTTCGTTGGACATGGTGGAAAATCATCTGCTTGATTAGAAGATCATAAGAAACTTGAAAAGCCTGTGCTCAATATGAAAGTGTAGTACAGATTGGAGATATTCGGATTGATTGCTTAAAGTGTGTGTCGGTATCAGACAAGGCTGCATTATGTCTCCGATGTTATTCAACGCTTCCTAGAAAGAAATCATGTGCAGAGCACTCAAAGCATTTGAAGGTATATTTGTCACTCAACAATGTAAGATTGGGATCATAAATTTCAAGTTTTATAGTAAAGAATCAAATCTGAACCATTAATTTGCGTGCGGGAACTTAAATTCGAATTTGAACAGTTCAATGCACAATACCGGACATATATATAATAGATATATCTGAACCAAAACAGAAACAAGTAATATTAATATAGATTGCAATGTTCAAACTAACAATACCGCGTATCGATACAACTGCTGCTAGATTTTTGACTTGGAAACATGTAAAGCATCAATGTGGTTCACTTTAAACCCAAAACACATCGCGAACCTTGTAAGAACCTAGGTGAACTGCGAAAAACACAATGTGAACTCCATATTTTTTGCACGCTATTATTCGCTCACTTTGCGATGTTCCATAAAGAATCGAATTATAGCTGTTGAAAGGCATGTGTGCGCAGTTTTCAATCAATCAGTAAGGATTCCATTTGTTGCGACGGTTTGTGTTTGTCGAGCATTGCAACATTGCACGCTACACAAATTAGTTCCGGCATGGAAGGTTTAACAAGCCGAAAGTTGCCTCCTCCCCATATTAAAATAACAAAACAGTGCCTCTGCCTACTCTGCTGCAAGTAGCTTGCAATATTAACCACCGAGATAGCTAGATGTTTGTGTTCCGTTCGTTAAAGAACCTCACAAATCGGGCGAACAACACACGTTCCAACATGCACCACGCAACAAACTGAGTTAGCACAACGCGTCGTGATATTTGCAGCTGCCAAATGACGGGATTATATAAGCATTAGGTTTACCGCTATACCGGACAAACTTTCACAGAGCTGTGGGTTAGAAATATGTGCTGACTAAAATATCATGGTCAGGATGCAGACATAAACTGAAATTGGAAACATCTAGCTGGAATATGTAAGCCGACTCAAATATCGTCTTGCACAGTGCATGAATCAATGAAATTTATCGGAGGAGTATAGATCAAAACTGCAATAGCTTATTCGAAGAGATATGAGACATGGACATTTTCGAAGTCGAAGCGAATTACCAATTATTCAATTCCAATTTTTATCGTTGATGCATTGGAATTACACACAATGATTATCAAACAAATATACGCGACGTGCAAGAGTTTAGACCTCAGACGCACGGGACAGACCTCTCTTGGGCGTAGCTAGGAACAGAAAAATTTCATAACATGAGTATGTACATGAGCAAGAGTACCAGTTTGCTCACACAATCATCCGCGAGCTGCAAAGGAAAACCGGTGACAAGGCCGAGCGACAACTGGCTTGGACATATAACACGATAGATCGGTGCCAGAGTTTGATTGGGACGGTCGACGATTAGGAACACTCTGGGTCCGGATTTTAGGCGCTTTGCCATTTCTGAGACAACAGATCCCACATAAACTTTAGGGACTAGAAGAAGTAACAATGCTGAACGAACTCAACGGACCGCAACAAAAATAAGTCCTGTTTTTTTTAATTTACTATTTAGTTGGAGTCCATCTTTCAACATCAGTCCTTTCCCTCTTTTAAATGTTTTGCCCACTTAACTTTCGAAGTTTGCAAATTTCACTTAAATTGCAATTACTTAACAATTAATTTTTTATTATCTTATTTGGCTAATTTTTCATTGTGGCTCGATTAATCTTCAATTGCAGTAATAAATATTTGCATATAGCTTCACCGATTGGTCAGCGTGCGTTGAACAACTTCATGTCAAAAGCTCAGTACAAAATTCATTTTAAGTTTAGCTTAGCAATAGCTATATCGACTCGTTTCAATCTTGTATCTGCAATTCGTTGACACAATCTGCTGAATGCTTTTGATTAGATATCATGCACCCCAGCCTTACTATATAATTCATTACCACCGGAATAAAACCGATAATGCATTCATATATACAGATGTTACATTAATTAGCTGCTTTCGGTTTCTATTGCTTTTGTTCTATAACAAAAGTCCTATTTTCACCTGACAATTATCGTATTATAATTATAGCTTTTATTTAGTTACACTAGAACAATTATTATGGATGCCCATACATTATCTATGCTTTGATTAGAAGCTCTCATTTGGTAGAATGCAAGCCTTATTAATAATCCTTTTATTACGATTGTCTTATTCGTTGTTTGGATTCTGCAAGTCGAAATTGATGGCCTTACTGCCCAGGCGCAATTAAGTTATGCTGTGTTTGGTTCTACACAACACTTATACTATCGTTGGCCCTTGACTCTAGGACTAAAGTTTAAATCTGTATGGTGCAAGTTTGAGTAGCCCAATTGGAAAACTGCCAGAATTTGAATTTCCGCATTGGACCACTGCTAATATGTATCTCTATTTTCTGTCTATGTAGGTTACAATATATTGTATTATGTATTTACATATTATAGCGATATAACATATAATAGTATATTACTTTAGTTATAGTATATAAGTTGATATAATTATATAACATTATATCATGTAGGTTACCAGAAGTACTACGTAAGCATCACTATCATGAAGGCACCCCGCAACCATGGGGATAGAGGAATACAAGTGTAACTGTATGTGCGATTATTAGTGGGGATATATATTAATAAACCAGCCTTATTAGACATTTTTCAAAACAAAAACGACTGAATCAAAATTAGAACTAGTTTTTTGTGTTCTCCTTCCCGAAAATCAATAAGTATCAAAACGAACAACCTGGCTGAATTAATTGTTTTATTATGCTCATACTTGTTACAATACGTGGATAATATATTATATAATACGATGCATTATCATTACCTAACATTGCAGTCACAGGGAGCCTGGTGACAATATGTCACCACGAACCATGCTTTTCAGCCGAATGTTGTTTGGCCTAGGTACTTATACAACATTTGAAGACCTTGGTCTTGACACTCCTTATTGTCAGCCCGATGCGTTTTCGGCGTTGCTGAATCTGTCCAGAATTAACTACAGCTGCTGTAGCAAAGGGCATGTGATTGTTATTTCATCGACGTACGCTATAGGTGACGCTTTTCCCTGATACATTACAGTTTCCATGATACAATTCACTGCGTAGTTAAACAAAGCGGGTTACAAAATCGATCGCTGCACTACGCACCATTGTGCTCAAAAGCTTCAGGATAGCTGCGATCAGCGTGTACCTTGTAAAACCACGATCCGAATAACGTTTTTATAAGCGCAAACAGTTTGGTTGGAATTCCGGCTGCCTCCATTGCTTTGTCTTGCGATTGGCGTTTGACAGAACCAATATCAGTCTTGAAATCCACAAATGCAACCACGACAGGTATTCAATACCCATGCAGATGATCGAACAGCTCACGTATGCTTAGTATCTGGTCCGCAGTTCTGCTACCTGGCAGAAAACGGCATTGCTCTTCCCTTTTGAAAATTTCGCAATCGTTCTTGAAACGGTCGGAGATGACTGTTTCAAGAATTTAAAACTGGTATTGAGCGGATAAATGTCGCTGTAATTGGTACATTTCAATATATTTAGTTTTATTGCGGAAAGAGATAGATATAGCTGTGCTCCACTTCTTAGGTCTTACCTCTTTCTTCGAGATTTCGCAGAAAAGCTTATGTAATTTAGTGGTTATATCTTCCGACAGCTTATAAAAGACTCCCGAGAAATGCCTTTTTCACATTTTATAATTTTTTTACTTTTTCACTTTTTATTCATTTAACAGGCTTTAACACCTCGCCTACTGATATACAGGTGACTTATTGGTTGTATTTAATTATGGATTAATACAACGCTCAACTTCTCAACTTCTCAACGCTACCGAGAGAAGTTGACATTGGCTTTCAGCGGGTTTTCTGGCTATTCGCCACTCAGTAAATTGTAGAAATGCTCACGCCAGTGCTTGATTCGTGCTGTTTCGAGTACAAGACTGTTGCCGGACATGTCGCGATTATGTGTTGATAGCGCATTAAGTATCTGAGCTATTCCTAATTAGTTTATAAAGCTTCAGCTGGTCATTCACTAATTATGCTTTGTTCATCTCGTCTGCTAATTCACCGAAGTAGTTGTTTTTACCAATCTTTATGCCATTGTTCAGGTTTTTGTTAAGTATAGGCGTAAAGCGTTGTTTAAACAACAACACAACATGACTGCTTGTCCAATAGATGTTGTATTTAGTCAACGTGCACGTTTTTTTACGTGGCGGGTTTGGAAGCTCTTTGTGAATACCAACCCTAACACAGGAGGTAATAGCGTTCTATCAATAGAATAATTTTGTCGGTGGCCGTCGGCAGCTCCACGATCCGATTGAATATTGTGATGCAGAATTTTTTGCCAAAGCCATCGTCGAGCAATCGCGTCATATAGAGTGGACGACGTTCTCTGCGGAAGAAGTAAAAATCTAATTTTAGGCGTAACTTCATTATTATAAGTGTAATGATCACACAAAATAGTTAAAACTGCAAGCTATAGCTCAATTCGCTGGTTAGGATAACATCACAGGTTACCAACTGTTTCAAATGGGTCATGCTGTGGTGGTTAGCATGTCCGTTGCGCATGCTGATGGCCAGGTTTTCGATTCTCGGAGCACACATTCTTTAGCTTCAGCGGGATTAAACAAACACAATACTAAAAGCTTATATTTGTGAACACGACTTGATCATTGTGCAGATCAGTATATGCGAAGTATATGAGCTCAAAATGCCGGGTCCGCAGCTGGCCACGAGGGATGTATAATAAACTCACAAAATAATATTGTTACTGCTAGCGAAGCCTGCATTCGCTGGTTAGGATAACATCATAAATTACCAACTGTTTCAAACGGGTCCGTGGTGTAGTGGATAGCACGTCTGCTGCGCATCCGGAAGGCCCAGTTTTCGATTGTTGGAAGACACATTCTTTAGCATGAGTGGTATTTAACAAAAATACATATAGCATATAGTAAGGCTGTGATTGCTAGGAAGTTGGTTTTCCCAATACATTCGACAGTCCCGTACAGCAGATGTCCACCCTCTGCTGATCAAAGCATGATCAAGCTGAAAGTTTTTGCCGATCGGTGATTTGATAGCGCCAGGTCGGATGACGCAAATGCTTATGATACTCGGCTACCGTAAGAATCCTACACCCGTTATCTGTGCGAATGCCGCTTGTAAACTTCCTGACTACGACTTCTTCACCAAGGAATTTAAGTTTTAAGTGGTTAAAGTGATGAGAGATCATAAGTATGTCGTTTTGTAGTGCCGAACAGATGACGTGATTTAGATCCTCCTCGCAATCCCCACACCCCATTGCCCGTCTGCTTCTGCTCTCCAAAACAAAATGCTGTCCATGGCGCCATGAGAGCAGCCATTGAGAATACTAGTTTTAGCGAGACGAAACTCTGATACCCTGCGATGTCGACATTGTGTTTGGCAAGTGAGCGGGACAGTAGTTCGTCATAACCAGGCTTACATACCAAGCTACCACGACGCAATTATGTTTCTACATGGTTGCAAATTTTTGTATAGTCGACGATTTAACGACTCACGCCATCCACAGAGCAGTCGGTAGCAGAGCTTAGCGTAGTGGTTTGAATATCCATGGAATTTTTGGGGGTTTTACTTAGATTTCAGAGCCAAAAACCTGCTGAGATTCCGATTAGGGTTGACTTTATCGTGTTGTAACGCACTATCCTGGTATTCGGTTTTGAGGTCTCGACGATTGCGCTGGGGAATTCCTGCTTGCTACGGGAATTTTCTGGTATTTGTCCAGTGCGAATGTGAATAACTCAAGTCAGCCAGAACCCTTTTGTAGCCAATGACTCCAAATCTAGCCGGAGCACGCATTGCATTACTCATCTCCTATGGGTGCTATCCTTGAGCGGACTTTTACCACGCGCAGCCCTGAGTTGCACGATCTGGAAAAATCGCTGTAATCACACCTTCTTGCAGTGAAATCCCAACTGGGCTATTATATAACTATAATATTACATAATTATATAGTTATAACGTACATTGTATATAAATATTTACACAAGTCAGCCGGGACTGTTTCATATGTACCTCCCAGTATGACTTAACTGAGGGACACCGTATAGCAAAATTTTTAGTGAACATAGTGCACTTATTGGTGTTCCTTGCTATGAACGGACCCGCTAACGGGGAAGTGAAACCTCTTCATGAAATCATATAAGACGAACAAATTTAAACTGTTACTTTTGGAAAGCATCGACATGTGAGAGGAGTTGGATACTGCTGAATTTTAAAATCCACGCCTTAGTTTTTCAATGTATAAAAATCTGTGTTCCATGCTGATTCCAGTTTACGGCGACTAGTCAACAAGGAGTGCCAAAATGATTGAAGCCACTATCACTAGATTGTGCAACACGCAGTAGCACTGAACGGGCAAAACTCGAGTGTATTTTTAACCTTACATTATTTGGATTGTATAAAACTGCTGTGAATCGTAGTAACTTTTACCAAACCGCGTTTACTTTAGGCGAGGCATAATCTCTTTTGCAAGTTTGCTACCATTTGTAATTTGCGTAATGAATTTTGCTTTCGTTAGTGGGAAAATTTTCATATTATAAATAACTGTCAAACTTGACATAGACATTCATTTCTGTACAATAGTATACGATAAGTATGTACAAATGTTATAAACGACACAATACATCAGTGATGATACACTTTCCACAAGGAATGCCAACCGTAATCTACATTACTCTAGTTATATAACTTCAGCATCACTATGAGATGTTTGAAACCAAATGTAATTCTGTGTCCACAGAAAAATATGTTACTGACCATTGTAACACGTGTGAGCGTGATTATTACTGGCAAATACTGACAAAACATTGTTCAGAAGCGAGGGGCCACCCAAAGATCAGGGGTCGTTCGTGGAAGATTGGGGGGGTCGCTGTACGGCAGCCTCCTTTTGTCCAAGGGCTCTTTCCTGGAATCTCCCCAGCCCCAAATTGATTAATTTCGAAGATACAGCAGAAAATTTGGCACCATTCGACCCAGCTCGGAGATGATGTTTAGAAAATATATTTCGGCAATATTTAAGATATTTTTGATTTTTAGGCTCATATTGATAAACTTTTGGTACCTAAGATTTTCGAAAAAATTTTTGTCGATAAATAATATATAGTTTTACATTCCTTTCGAACCACATTGATGAGCTGAGTCGAATGAGTAAAATTAGCTTAATAGGTCCACGGGTTATGAAGTTATTACTATTATGTGAAATCCTAAGCCTAAGGCTATGCTAGCTAGCTGATCTTTACCCCAAAGTTATTTGTTCAAATGGAAAGGTCATAATGAAAATTTGGCGAAGAGTATGACTCTCGGCCATAACCATGTACTTTAACTTATCCAAGGATGTGGGCATTGTTGGGCCACCTGCCAACATCAGACCGGTGCCCCACAAGGTTCTTTCGGTAGTATACATTTGCTGCCCATCCCCAAGTTTCTATGATGGGGTTTGGACGCCAAGGTTGCTTTGTTTATATTGATACTTCCAGAAAAACATTGGGGCACATCTTTCAACTCTCTAGCATAAGCCGAGAAATGACTAGATGATCGCATTAGTCAACGTATTAGAGTATAATCGATTGTCATACTTTTCTATTGTAACAGATGTTAGAAGTTGTGAATACATTCGCAGCGACAGGATTAAGCATTGTGGCATATTAATCAGGGTTCGTCGGTTTAGGGGTTGGCTGGTTTTGGCCAATGGAAGGTACGTGGGTGAGATAAGCAAAAATTTTCCAAAGTATCCCCAATGTCTCCTGATAATACTCCTATTTTCTTGAATTCTCTTTAAAATTATTTTATAGTTTTGCTCATAATCGCTAAATTTTTTCTCTGCGGTTTTAGCTGGGTGGATGAGTAAATATGGTTTAGGGTGGGTAAATATTTGTGGGGGGGTGAGGGGGGTGGGTAGATATGGCTTAGTGTGGTTCGACCTTTAGGAGATAAATCCCGCACCACCCATATGGATATCTATGCCCAAAGGGTTTTAGATAAATTTAAAAAGAATGTTAGAGATAAATCAATTTCTTTTATATTATCTGCAAAACAGAGGATATATGCACCAAGCTTCAGTAAAAAAATTGTTCTCACACCGACAACGAACGCATAAAGAAACATAGCAAATTACACACACTTAAACAGGTGTCATTTGTATTCTAGCAATTTCATCGCAATGTTTTTATGCTCATGGTCCTCAGTCTAACTTGAAATAGAACTAGCTAGCTTAACATTGCGAGGAGAACTACGCGTCGATTGTTTGTGTTACCAATAGTTACCACAAACGACAATTGTAATTATTATCATATGAATCGCTTATGTGTTGTTATATTATGCTTTAAGTAGACTAAATGGTCATAAGACATTATATGCACCTATTGCTATGCAAAAAGTCAGGCTTATTTTCTCGTTATTTCTTTGAAAATGCAAGTATTATTTAGTTATTGATTGCGAGAACTTTGATTGTGCGCTTGTGAAAGTATGCTGGAATTGTATTACATTGGAACTGAATTTCAACAGCTTTATTTCGTCCGACTGAGTGGGATGGTATGCATGAACCTCTAGCCTCTTTTACGTCAGCGTTCGTCATTACGACTGATAAGGTTTGAACAGTGTTAAATTGTGCTATGAGCGGACCGATAGTGCTTTGTTATCTCGTTAATACCGATCATTAGGGGCGCGGCAAACGGGATGGTTATGGATCATGACCCTCACTATTTGGACAGGGGGTTAGTATGCCTGGTGACCGGCCGGATTTTATCATAAGTTAAAATATCGTGTAATTATAAAACCCTTCCGTGTTCTGAAATGCCTAAAGATTAATATTGGAAACTTCGTTGGGACAGTTGGGTTAACCGTCACTGTCAGTTAATGTCAGTAATGCTTAGATACATTGCACCGGGAAGCTACTAATCTCATTTAATTAATATGGATTCAAATCAATCGTATATAGTTGCACCTTAGCCAAATGTCAATACGGACAATAAAGGTATCACTTGGTTTTTAATTCTTGTCTGGGCTACGTTTTGTATTATGTCACGGTCTTTGTAAATATAAAACGTCAAGTTGTTCTCTAGGGTGGTCATATAATGTTTTGACCCTCTAAGCCTAACCCTTTGCCTAAGCTAAGTTATGATGGAGCTGACAAAGCAAAACCTAGTATTTGGAAAATATGTGAGATTGAACCGGGTCATCATTACTTTACCAGATGATAGCGTCGTGGTAGTGACATAATGATTAGAATCAATTACTGTAGTGTTGGCCTGGTGGCAACGCCACGTTCCGAGGCAGCCTGGGTATAGGTAATGGTCTGCGAAACCTTAAGGAACCCGTCATGGAAAAGTTGGATATCAAACAGAAGCCACATCCCGAAAAACCGTTACGATTGACGAAATAAAATTGCGGTTTCTTTGGGTTCCTCTCTATCCACTACAGTCCTGATTAAAAATGTTCAAGATAAACGTGAGCCATTTAGATATGTCTAAGAAGTCATGTCGTGGTTTTTCTAAATGTCAACGCTAATTTCAAACAGTTTGCAAGTAACTTTCATGCGAAAAAGACAAAATTAGAGGAGTAGTTGTGTTTTTGTTAAAACCAACTTTACCGCTCATAAAAAAGAACAAATACTCCCCAGTTTTGTGATGTTTAATTCCACAGTTTTCATATGTGTGTTGATCCATGCCGATCACAGCCACATTCAATGCGAATCCAAGAGTAGCAGCCAACAAACAATTTGTGATGAAAATGAGGTTGAGGACCTCTATCAACAACTTACAGATGTAAATCAAACTCCCAAAGCATGACGAGAGAATTATTGGTCGCGATACGAATTTAAAAAATTGGTAAAGACTGGTAAATATAGCCTATTGCGAGGTATCACACAAATACGGATGCCCTAATATATAATTATGAACGAGTGTGAGCTGATACGTGAAAAAGCAACTTTTATTATAGGAAGATAAGTAAAAAGTGGACATTTACATATCCAAATAGGGAGAAGCCAAACGCAACTTCATTCTAAACTGTAGAAACTGAATGAATAGCCTGCACAGTTGTAGAGCCTACAACACATTTGTCACAATTTTTAACCATAGAATCATCACTGCCAAATTTGGACTTAGGTTAAGAGTAAACTGGACATTCGGTATATCAGATTCAGCCAGATCACAACGTTACCCAAAACGTGGATGCGTCAACTACTAAACGACTTTTCGGCGCGGCCTTTCCAAAACCTTGCTCGCTTAAACCATCGAAACTGGCAGAAGCAATGGCGTTATGAAGTTTCTCAGGCAGCTATGGATCGTCAACATTTCCGACGTCTAGTGACCATGGTATCCGATATAAGATGATCACATCAAGCCGATCAAGGTCAAGAAGAAGATCACAACGGATTCGAAGGGTTCCATGAACTTGTAGATGAGTTAGTTGACATCTATGAAGAAGCGGAGGAAAAATACATATCGCAAATACCAAAACGACAACAATGGCGTCCCATTCGGGTAGACACATCAGTAATACATGGAAAACGTATCTGTAATGTTGCAGAGCATGGAAGACCGAAGTCGTTAACCCAGTTGCTACAACTCTATCATAATATTTTAAATGGAGTAATATCATCATCCGGCACTAAAAGTTTTACACAAGAACAAGTGTTCTACCGAAGAAAGAAGATCTAAGGAAAACAAACAAATGTGACGGCTTTTTGCCTAACTGGTACTGCTGCAAAGATATACAACTAGCTCTTACTAAATCGGTTAACGGCGAGCCAATTCAAAGAAACAACCTGGCTCCAACAAAGAAACGGTGCACTAAAGCTGTCTTTTTTAAGTACATAACGTCACTCCCCTTAACATGAATTGAGGCACCGGAACAGTTTCTTTGTAGAATGGCCAACTACGGCGCAAATTCTTACACTAATGGGCGGGTGATGGAAGGCATCAGAGCAAATATGTTCACAGGTACAATGGTTTTTGTGGATTTCAAAAAAGCATTTGACACCATCCATAGCTGAAGTATGGTTGAAAAATATTGCTAACGCCATGGGGAAATCTGTACTTAAGCTTCATGTAATGAAGGGACAGTTTTAATTAAATAAGAAAACGGGAGTTTACATTGACATATGCTGGCGTCTGTTATCTTCGAAACTGATCACTATAACGCCATAACGGCGCGAGAAAACATCAAGTGTTCCAGATTCACCCTTGGAAAAGTTGTAGGTATGCGTTTACCTCCTGGCTACTCGACTTTTCCTCATAATTTTCTCCAACGTTACCATAAAATTGATGTAATGTTGCTAACATTACTAAAACCTGCCACGCGTCTTGGGCGCGGCCATATTCGGTGCGTCCGGTAGGGGAGCATATAGCTTACTAGGGTCCGACAAAATACAGCTTTCCACCCTGAAATTCTCAACTCAAAGATGAACATGCAAACGCACTATGTTACGCTACAGGTAAGGTTAGGCGTAACATAAAACGTATCCATAGATTTTGATAGGTTCTTAGTATACACCATCAGATGTAAAACAGTGAAATTTAACTTTGTACAAACTTTCACCGCAACGGTAGGTTGAACGTGCATCGTTTTATTGCTACCCTAGTGCGCTACTAACTACGCTATCTGAGAGCTGTTGCTCGGTTGGTTAACGAACCCCCGAAACCCACGATGCATGTGAACAACAAAGCACGGGCAGACAGACTCTGCACGACAAACTGAACTAGTTGAAATTTCCGCGTTGACAAATGCATCAACTTAAAAGAGCTAATGGTTTACATTTTGTACAACAGCTGGTTGAATTTGGAGGAAACGGCACAAAGACAACTAAATAAACTCATTGATAATTGTTACATGGTCGCTTTTTGAATTGATCAACTAGTTTTTGACAATTATGAACAGTATGAAATATGAACAAATTATTTGATCGACAGTATGTAAGATGACAAAATGGTGTTACGCAGGCTGTACGCGGACTAAACTTCCACGTGGTGGGCAACATATAACGTAACCGCCGCATCAGTTTGCTCTATTTAATATTTTATCTTCGCTAAGGTAGAAAGGTGATAAATGGTTACAAATATTATTTCAGGTTTTGAAAACTGTGAGTGTTTGATTTCCGAAAATATCGCTTCAATTCGCGAATATAGATGCGGCGTCACCAGAAAATTTCAACTAAGGGCACCCACACGTTGTGGGGTCAATTAGATATGTGGTCTCACGATAGCCTGTCGATAAAAAACTTTGTAGTAATTCTAAACTGGGGGTAGGGGCCACCAATGTTCAATTGGAGAGGGGGTTTGGAGGTGGAGGCACGGTTCCCAATGCGTTCACTCTTGCCCCCGTGGTGACGCCCCTCAAATGCTGTCTCACCAATAGCTACTTTTTTGCGTTGAAGTATATCACAAGTTTCGATATGGGATATATTGTAAGAATTTAAAATGCAAATCTTGATCATGTATAAATTTTTTCAGTGAAGAAAGGCAATTGCCAATCCCTAGTTTGTTCAGAATTCGTTTAACCGAATATTTTTATCAGCTTCTTATTCTTTGTTTGCTTGGTAGTATAACCAATTTACAATTTAGCTGACAGCACAGATGGGTCATTAGTTACGATGTATTAATTAAAGGAATATTTTGGCTCAACATAATCGCATCACCAATCCACTAATTATCTTGTCGATCGTTATATTGTTTGGTGTAATTGGTTTTATTGTCAAGTAGGCAAATGCATTTGGAACACTATTCTCATTGTAACTATTATATAGTTTGTTGATGCTAATTATCGGGAATAATCTACCTCATTAATTAGGTAATGCGGCCACATTAAATGTGAAGAAATATTAGAAATAGTATGGCCAACAAACATGATAATATTCGAGCGGGGAGTGTGCACTTTCGAAACACACCTATTTGGTTGATTTTCGAAGAACGCGGCTTTGCAATGAACTGTGTATCTGAGATAAGCATTTACGCTTCTCAGATATGTATTTGACAAATATGTGCTAGTACAATTACAGTTATCGATTGAATAAAACTCCGGAAAAAATACATTCATAAATTACAGATGCAGCTGATGGTATTGTACTGCAATTCGCAAAAGCACTTCTAGTAACTTTCGATGGGCTTTCACCAATTTTTTTCATGATTTCAGTGACTGTGACATAGTGATAATCCAGTCGGTGTGCAGTTTACTGTTTTCTGATTGACGTTTACATTCACTCTACGTCAATATTTTTGCCGTATTAAACTTGTCAGGTACCACACAATTAAAGACTAGTAAACGTCACAAGTTTGTGGCCGTTTTATCCATACGACGCTAAATCAAACACTGATGCGACCAACAAAAGGATGAAAAAAATCTGTTCCACAAATGTGATATTATTTAAGGAATCTTCGGTTGCTATATATTATTGCTGTGATTTCAGATTTCGTAAAACAAATTACATATTCTATGTTACATTTAACTTGGAAGTTGTCATGCAAATTTGTATTGCTACTTAAAATTGGTAGCATTCATAAAGTTTATGAATAAATAATTAAATGAGAAACTAGAAATAACCCCAAAACCTATGGCTGCTTCAAAGAAACACGAACAGAAAAGCCGTGAAATCGCTGGAAAACTGTACAATAAAACGTTTGCGGACCCGGTAGAAAAGCTGCGCTTATTTTGTCTGTCACGCGGATCTGGTGGCATCAGGTCAATCGGAAAGTGAGTTTATGATTTAGTTGCGCTATATTAAATGCCCGAATGTTTGATTTATTAAATGTATAACGGTTTCAATTTATTGACAGTACTTAGAGCCATATCGTCTTGTTTAATCCATAAAAATTTGAGGTGGTTACATCAAAGTATTTGCATCAAGCCAAATTGTATACAGAAAACAGGATAAGCCACAATAGTACTTTGCCGCAATCATATGGTCGCCTAGTTGTGCCTATATAACGACTTTTGGCTTATATCCATGCTAATGGTGCGACGCCGACTCGAATAATTCAGAATTATTCTGTGTTGTTATTATAATGGCTGTTATTATTAAGTAGCTAGCATTAATAATCTCCTATACTGTTTTGCCTTTTTGGTCTTTCAAATAACATTAATTAAAGCCTAATTTTCACGTTTTTGGGACTTCGCCTACCTTAATATATTCCCAAGTACCGTTGGGCACCAAATTTGCGAAAAACACAATTTGGTGTTAAACCAGCAGCTTATAGAAAAACGATAACCCATAATACATTGCATATTGCTGACCACAACGTTTGTTACATCATGAATAAAATGTAAGGTACAAAATGATACATATAATTTGAATAAGGTTCGTTCAAAACTCAGTGAAAGTCTTAATACTCATTTCAAAGCAAAACTGTGCGTTTCCACTTAAATCATTTAAATTTATTCATAACAAAATTAGTTTAAATGACTAATCTCCAAAAATATCTGGCTGCGACAAATAGTAACTTATAGTTTTTGAGACTTTCTCGAGGGAATTATTGTTTGATTAATGACGAGATTCAATGATTTGTTTGAGAAGAGTGCGACCATAACAAATAATATGCAAAGCCACAGACGATCTATTTGGGCTGTTTTCCAATTTTGGCTGGTCCATTCGTTACTTTAGTGCGGTTGTTGTTTGTGAATGGAGAATTTATTTAGTATCCATGATTTAGAAATATGTTTGGCTTTGCTTTGGCTTTTAGGTGAATTCAAGTCTGAAACTCAACTTTAATAATAATTATCAATTAGTCGCAGCATGCAGTAAAGTCGTGCGCAAAATCCGAACAGTACATACGTTTTATTACCATGTTGACCTTACATGCACAAGGTCTGTGGTGTCAACATTTTATTAATTTTTCGCGATTTTCCCACAATATTTGCCAATATTCCACCGATATTTGTCAATTTTTTCCAAAAATTTCCGCCCACTTTTGAAATAGTGGTGGGATTGCGGAGTCTCAGGGAGATTGGGCGTTGTGTCATGCCTGAGTCCAATTTCGGTCCGTACAGCTGGGTTGTTCTTTTGTTAAGTCATTTTACAATTGCATAAGCGAATCACGATCTCCACTTATGCACGCGTACACGATTTGCGATGCATCAACGAGTAGGCGCTGTCCACGGTGACCATTTTGCGATTTAGCATCGCATTTTGCTAACCACATATAAGCGAGAATGCAAATACCAATCGCGTTTTTCTCATATATGCTATAATACGCAAATAGAGCACGTACATTGCTGTATGATTCACAATGAAATTTGACGAACGCGGACAAACGTGCGAAATAGATAAATGTGCGCGAATGCAATTTCCAGTGGTACATTGTAGAGCCAATTTTCTGGTTCACAAAAATTACCAATACCAAAAGCAAAATGTTAACGTGAATTTCTGCGCGAATCAATTCGTGATTTTGACAAAAAATAACCTTGGTATACTCACCTGAAGTGAACTCACATATCATGCGGAGTCAGGAGAAAGTATATACCTCACTCCCTCTCTAAGCATGTATGACATTGACGGATTTAAAGCCAAGTCAATCACCATTTTGCTACAGTCACTTATTTTGCTCCAGCTGAAAAGATACGCACCTTTTTCGGCCTTTTTACAACACTATTTTGTAAACTTTTTTAAAGTTTTTTATCAGAGCCGTGACGCTGCGACATTGATTTTGGCTATTCTCGGCTCAACATCGTGTATCGCGCCAGGCACGAGATTTGTTAATAATATCTCGTGATTAATTCAGTTCTGCTACATAAATTCTGGTTGATTATATATATATGTCTGTTGTAGGTCCAAATTTTGGCGTCGGAGGTGTTCGTGTACTAGCCTTTTTTACAGCGGCAATCGAGCTGCTTACACGATGCTACTAATAAATTCCACTATGCTATTTTTGGTTGTAAATAAGTATTTAGAACAAAGAAAGCCGCTGACGGGAAGCACATAAAATAATATGAACAAAAACGCCCATTGAACTACTAATTAACCAATGGTTTTATGGTAGTTCTATGCCCGACTGTTGCCTGGTTTGATATCTGCTGCCTTTATTAGCTTTTGCCAACGGTTTAAAACAAACGACACAATGTAAATCATCTGTAGAACTGGAAGTATAACTTCGTAGCGATTTTTGCGGAGGAGGCCCACATGCTTATGTATCGTACACCCTAGAATGTCGCCATCAGTATAAACCACTAACAATGCAAAAAAATTTCTCTTTTAAGAAAAAGAATATTTCTCCACAAGTTTAGCCGACGTTTATACGGCTATATGGGCCCAAACCGGAGTACTTTTGACCATTCTCCGTTATATGGTGTCTTCGGCACCACAATGCTTCTGCAGGTATTACAAGACGGTATGCACATTTTAGACGATTGTCTGTTACTTTATGGTGGTGCTAACCAAATAAATTGGCCGCAATGCTATCCGTCTGTATACAATACCATTTTAGTTGTATTCCTTCATCGTATCACTATTAGTGAAAATTGTGTTTGGGATACTATAATAATAGTTATGTGATAGCGCACCGTCCACGCTGATTCATGTCAACCGCATCATTCAGAATATATTTTGGTTTATGTTGTTCTTGGCACCGTTAAATACTACAATACGGTAGCTCATTGTAGCAACCATATGTAGATTAAGGTGCCTCGTACCGGTGATGCGCAATATACACCGTATGATGGTATAGTTAGACTACTGGCGAATAAAATTTCCAGATGCTGGAATCACCATTATATAAACGCTGCGTTATCTTTGGTCGAACTTGTGTCATTCCCTTTTTGAAATATGTAAATTCAGTAAATTAGTTTTCAGTGAGCGAAATTTCTAGCAAGGTTTCTATGCTTTGTGAGAACGACCAAAATGATGAGAGAAAAAGGGAGCAGCGATACTATTCGTTCGTTCACCGGTTTTTAATAAAAAGGATTGATTTAACACTAAAGTTGAAAAGTTATGGATTGCAAAATCCTCAACAGCCGAGCACGTAGTAGATATATATATAGTTAATTATTGTAATACTGGAAACAGAAAGAATCCTTGGTTTTAACTTCAGGATCTTTCGAGGATTTGACGACAACAATGACGGAAAAATTCCAATGGAAGAGTTTGTTCGCGGTCTCAGCAGTTATGGTGTTGAAATGTCTCGACGCGAAATGGAGGAAGTCTTCAAAGCAATGGATACCGACCATAGTGGATACTTGGTCTATGATGAATTCCTTGCTAAAATGCGAGTACGTAAGCAAAACAAAATTTTAAGCCTATGTTTAATACAAATTTAGTACGTTTTTAGTTGAATATTTAAAGAGGGTGTAATGAACCTTCACTCACATCATTTATAGGCTGCTTCTAGACCACACTTAATAAACATAACCACTAGTTCCCGCATTATAGATTCCTTTGGTTTTCGCGTATCAGGTTTGTCAACAGGCACCATTTTTATTGAATTTTCATGTATTTGAATAGGTACCGTGGATGACCTGATACTGCAACGGTCTGTTACTAGCACTAATTGTGTGCTTAGATACATTACAGAACAGCCTGGATAGATCTCATAGCAGTAGAGAGGAGGAATGGGAAATAGTTTTAGACAGGGTCTGTGCTTTGTCCAATTAAACTGTTTATAAAACGGGATATAAACTGTTAGAACATAATTTTCAAGAATGTAGTGTTTAGAATATCAAGCACCTAAGTTTGCAACAACCTGAACTAAACTGCTAATAACTTGGCTTCTGTGAAACCATAGACATATGGTTTTAAGCTTTTAAGTCCAAGTCCAAGTTTAAGCAACTGTCTTTTTATTTAAAATATTAACGTCACACCTGTATAAATAGTTAGGTCGCAATCACATTCACGACACTATTCTGTCCTCGATTATGTGTCTCCACAACGATCTGCAAGGACCTTCATGGATATTTCTTAAAAGCTGCATTAACAAGTCATAGGAGCTTTCCAAAACTCGCAAACATATAGACACTGGTACTACCTGTAAAATCTAACAAACACTGCTTGTAATATGAAACATTGATGAATATGGTAATTCTTTCGATGGCATGATTAAGGTGACATTTTTAGGATTCGGCTTCTGATATAAAGTGCATGAGATCCGTCGGCTAAGTGGGGACAGATAGTTGCGTCAGACAAGGGAAGTCGCCGAGAGTAGTTGGTAAATTTTCAAAATTTCAGTAACTCATAATTTAACCCCAATGTCGCTAAAATTTTCCACAATTTTTTGTAGTTTTGCTAATTTTACCTTTATTTAAGCTTAAATTATCCAAAAATTTTGCCAAGTTTCGCAGAATCCATGCAAATTTTTTTCCAAACTCGTCAAATTTCCCAAAACTTTTGGCTCGCCTTAGGCTGGGGTGCCGAGTCTTCAGGTTGAATATGGCTTGAGGGGTGGTCCAAGCCCACACTGTGCGCACCTTTTATCTTATATGCAGTGGCTTGAAAATCCGAGACGCACAATTTTCAGCTGGAATGTGGTATTCCATTGATGAGGCTTGCAAACTATCTTATGGCGGTCCAACGCAATTTAAAGTGATGCTGTATAGTCGAAAAAATCTAAAACTGTGTTACAGCTATACGGCCTTAGCCTCACGACTGTAATAAAATGGAAATCTGGCCATCGAAGCAGTTTTAGTTTTAGGATTATATTTTCGTTTAAATTTCATGTTCACTACATTAAAATCGGCGCTGATAGCGCTAGCGATAAGCTGTACGTTTTGAATTTACACTGGAAAGTAGAAGGAGGTACTCTGCGAATTGCTACAGAGCAGACCAAACTAACTGCTGCTCTGAGATCGTTGGGCACGCAACATTACATAAGTTTTACACTACTATCCCGGCCATGAACCGATTTAGCTGAATATTACATCAACCGGGTGATGGTCGTCAACGAGGTTCGAATATTACAACATTTATTGTCGATTTTTCTACAAAATTTCTCATCACCACATGTAACTCAAAAAAATCCGAATGTCATTGTTAACTAAAAATTTATCGTTATAAGTATGACCTCCTGGACATTTTCACGAACCGCCTCGTCGTACCGAGTTGAACGGTACCATATTTAATATATACTGTATCTTCGAAATTGAGATATTTCGAGTTGGTTAAGGTATAACCGACAAGACCCGACGATGCAATACTATTATAGTTGAAGATGACAATAGTATTGCATCAGGCCTAAGTTCCTAAATCTTATCCCATCCACTCCCATTTCACCATGCTCGACGTGGCTTTACAGATGTATTCAAAGACATAGAGATACGTCAATATGAATTATTTGCGTTGAAACCTATTGCTTATGACCAGTTGAATTGTCTAATGCTGATGCCCATATTGATTTATCGTTTAGATAGATTTTTAAAATGGATACCTTTTTGTCTTAAAAATCTCGGGTTGTAAACGCACCGAAAAATAGCTAATTTTTGGGTAAAAATAAGTTTAATAATAACTTATCACGTTGTATGATTTTGATGATAACTATTAAGGGCAACCAGTAAATTTGTAAATAAAATCGTATCACAAGAATCTGAAATTACTGGATACAAAAATATTTACAGATTATGCACATATTAAAGTGAACATTCCATTAGAGATCTAGCCATTTAACTTGTTTATACTTTATAGCCTCCGATGTCTGATCTCCGTGTCAACATAGTTCTTGAAGCGTTTGACAAGCTTGATCGCACTGGCGACGGTGTAATAAGTGTTGATGATCTACGACGCAACGTCGACATGAGCCACAATGAGGATGTTGTTAAGGGAACGTCGAATGAAGACGAAAGTCGGAGGCGGTTTTTGAAAAATTTCGAGGGACGAGACTCGAATGGTGAGGTTAGTTGTACTATAATATTCCGATTAAACAAGTCTCAATAATGCACCTTGCAGCATTGTATCGGTAACAACGATGATATAGCCAAGCGAACGTCGAGATAAGAACGTTGGGGACGTGTTTTGAAGAATTTCGAGGGACGAGACTCGAACAGTGGAGTAAGTTACACTACAATATTCGGAGCAAGGTTCTGTGGCGCAGTGTCGATATCGGTAACGACGATGTTGTCAAAGGAACGCTTTGTGATGACGAAAGTCTCTGAAGCATCTGACAAGCTTGATCACACTGGCGACGATGTAATAAGTGTCAATGATCTACGACGCAACGTCGACATGAGCCGCAACGAGGATGTTATTAAGGGAAAGTCGAGTCAAGACCAAAGTCGGCGACGATTTTTGAAAAATTTAGAGGACGAAACTCGAACGGTGTGGCCAGTTGTTCTGCATTATTCAAATTAAAAATTGCAGCCATAGAAAATTAGCCTGTCCTAGTATCTTATTTTTATATGTATTTTGCGTATGCCTCAAAAATGTTTCGCCACCAAACTGACGGATGCGCCAGCGACATTTTCGATCAGTTGTGATAATTAGTGCATCATACTGTGCTCACGACAATGGAGTTTGAACGGTGGAAGATGACCAGGCGCAGGGATACAAGTAATCATTGCTTCATTTTCCAACGTTTTGCTCGTTCGCCTCGGCTATTGATTTGTATATAGTTTCACACCACCGAGACTTGGTTTTGTCTAGCGGAGAAATTTTGTCTTGGGGGTTGGAACATTACTTTATATCACCGTATGTTTGTCACTGTACTCTGATTATAAAACAGAATACAAGATTTTTTGATACAATAAAGCAAACACGATTTTTTAGGAAACGTTCGAACATATAATTTGAATATACGAGTCATGATATAAAGGACCTACAGATAGAACCGTGTAACATCGGTTGACAAAGAAAATAAAAGTCGAAATGATGTGACTTAATTTTTAAGACAAATGCGAAAAATTGCTAAAATATAGAATGTCGCGAAGTTAATCAGAATTAAATTCAAATTTTTGTCTGGTAGGTGACGAAAATGCGTTTAGAAATTATCTCGTATTATTTTTAGTGTGTGCAGAAGCTGGTCCTTGCTTCAATGGGTTTAAATATGTGGTATAGCTGAGAATATACTTGGTCGTCGGGGTGACATTATATTAGTCGCCTGAATGTCGCCCTTTCACAGTTACACATCACGGATAATTAAAAAATAAAGCAAAGTCAGGATGTCATTTAACAGAAGTCAGTAGTTGACTAGATTATGGGATGAGATTCTTAAAAAATTCCGATTCTACGAATTTTTTCGTTTATAAGTACAGTCATTTTTTAGACTTCTACACCGTCTCGAACGTCTGCATTTGTTTTAATATACAGGTAAATAGTTATATGGTACTACCGAAACAGAACGGAAATGTATATACTATTTCTTTTATTACCGTTGTTGTTAACTAACTTTAGGGAATTTATGCCAGATAGCCAGTGCAAAAAAACTAGCAATAGGCTCATTCGGGTTTAGCGAACTTCTACTTTTTATTTCCAGTTCAGCGAGGACTGTTCTTTTTCTATTTAGGTCTATTCCTAGACACCTTGTTGATGCAACTCTTGATGATTTTTTGATGACACACGTATTGCTGTTTTTGAGTTCATGTGTTGACATTCCTTTTGGCACACCATACCTATTTTTTCTATTACTTTGTAAAAGTAATTTAGTAATTCGCCGCACATGGTTCATCAATAGCAACTCAACACAATACGAGGCAGTGCAATAAATTGGTTGGCTGCGGTTTGGTTGTGTGTTGTTATTCGCTCGCGTTATGAGGAGCCTTACGGATCCGGAGCAACAGCTTTTTCATAGCGCATTAGTTAGCGAGCATGACTTCTAAGACAAAATACCTTGGCTCGTTTGATCGCTTCGGCAACAGCTTGTTTAACGTTTGTCTCAAAGCAAACTAATCCATTAAGTGAGAGATTAACGTATTTTTAAGGTAAGACGGCAGTTGCGATTTTGTTGATTTAGGCGATTATTGTGTCCGGAATATTTATTTTACAATAATACCAGATATCCATTATGCAGAATAGTCGACACGAAAGTTTCAAATGTCTGTACTTCTCTGTAATAAATTTAGCTTAGTTTAATTCAGGTAACCGAGGAAGAATTTGTCAACTACTACTCAGGCGTGAGTGCGTCGATAGACGATGATGAATATTTTATCTATATGATAGAAAAAGCTTACAGTCTTGACGGAGGACGAAGTGGTCGAAGCAATTCCATCAGGCATCGCCACAGTAGTGGTAGAAGTAATGATCTCGAGCGAAGATGGCGTGAAGGATCAGCACGGAATACCAGGTATTAGGCTCTCTCTCATTTACTCGACCTGAGCTTGCAGGATGTAGATAGTGGCTGGTCAAGGTACAGCTTTTTATATATACGAGTATTAACCGGGTGGTATACCTGCAGTTGAAGCGTGTGTGATAGCCAAACAATAATAACTGAATCATAGGGTGGTGCTCACCTTAACATGAAACGAAAGCAGGGTGAATTACAGTTAACACAACTTAGAGTTGTTTTCATATAAATTGTAATAATGAAATTTAATTTACAATAAATTGTGAAATTTCACTGTTCTTATTTTTAAGGCATCGACAAAATTCAGTCAGAATTTCCCGTAACAGACAACTGTATATATTTGCCTAATGTATTTGACATCTTCAGTGTAAAACGTTCAATAAAATTCTTCATAAATTGCACGACTTATTCACAAAAACGCAAAAACAACTTCGCCAGCTGGGTGGGTTTTTTATAGACGTAAACTGTAAACAAGCGTAAAAAGTGCAAAGCATGTTTATAGTTTCTGTCACCAAAAACCGGTAGGTTCGATTAGTAAAGAAAAGTGCGACGTTCCATGTGCTAGTATTTTCAGGAGTCCTAGTCCGCGTGGTGGGAGAGGCGGTGCGAAAGATCGCCGCCGAAGTGCGGATCGTGTGTCGACAAGCTACAAGGGCCGACGTAATAGCCAAAATAGCTTCCGAGGCAGCAGTGCCAGAGGCGAAAGATCGTTTGACGGCGCAAGCGCTGAAAAGTATCCATGGGCTAAACAGACAAAGAACCGCGAACGATATTATGCGAGTCGGTAGCTGTTGTACGAAGGAACAGTTTTACAAATATATTGTATTGTTTGCATGTTATAAAACCTTTGCGGCATAGCTGTAAAATATCACCTGTTATATCGGTTTGGCAATTTTTAAAATGACGGGATAATAAACCATTCGATTCGTCACGTCAAACATTATTTCGTCAGCTGTAACTGCCTTTATTTAGTTTGAAATATTTGATGATACTATCTTGAATCAGCTCAGAGTTGTAGTCTGGAGGCCGTGGCTAGAAGACCACGACATTTTATACATAATCAATTTGCAGGTTATGATTCTAGTTCAAAAATCACTTTCATAAACAGCTACCTTACGTAAAACAGATCAAGAAATTACGTAGCTAAGATTTGCACAAATCCGATATATATGGCACCTTGAACTAGCTGTAATTTATATATATATATGTATACAGAGAATTGAATACGATAATGAGATTTGTTTCTATACTGAAGTGATAATTTCAAAGGTATGCTGCCAACTATTTTACGTGTGCAGTGTAATGCTTACAGAGGTCCAACTTAAATGTTGCCATAACCAAGGCGGAAGTCGCTGCATGTTTTAGGGATCGGGATCGGAAATTGAGCCAGACGTTTATACCTAATTTCTCGTATTTTTCAATATAACACCGATAGGAATATTGACAGAGTATAATTTGGATGAACCGATAAGCCACATATAACAGAATTTGTTTTATTAAAGCTTCGTATGCATATCACACTATTAATGATTTTGTCTACTTTGTGGTTTGAACAGCGGGAAACGCGTTAGAAGAGTACTGAAGTAAATTTGGCAAGTCTATTCAAGAGCATTGTAAAGCATGATACTCCCTAAAACTATGGAATGAATGTATATGCATAAAGATCTTTTTATGTCGGGGAATTTGAAGTTATAAAATATGCTGCTGGTAATGACTCGAAATCCATTAGTAAACTAAATCTGTTAAAACAATTTTGTATTGTTTTGCATTTATACTTTGTAATGTGAAGCCTACTGTAAGATGTGCCAGCAAACATTAAAAAATTTTTATATGTTGTAACTCACCATAATGCCCAATTTGAAGCGGCAATTGTGGCGCCAATTTAATGTGGGCCACGGTTGTCCCAAATTTCTGGACGTAGAATGACCTCGTTAAACTAAAATAAATTGAGATTTTCTGAGCAAGTCTATTTAATACTTTAAATTTTAAAGCTCATCGCATTTGATACTCCAACTCAAATAGAATTTTAAGGCATATTTCTTGGATTTTGTAACATTTGAATCAACTTTACGTAACCTTCAGCATACTCTTATACACAGCTGAATCGGTAGTCATTAGAAAGCAACTATTATTTTGTCTAAGTTAATTGCTTAAAAGCGGGATACAGCTTGATGCTTGTTTCCCGATTGAAACCATGTCTATCAAGTACTTGTTAGTAATCATACCGCATATCAGTACGTTTTAGAGACAAAATTTCCGTGAAATAGTTAAAAAATTACAGATTTTGGGCGGCAAACATTAACTAAACACTAAAAGTAAGCCTTATACAAAAGCTGCCGCTTTGGCCTGAGATGAAAATAAGCTGCAATTTTTTCTCTACCCGGCTGTTTACAATAGGGGCTGGCTTGCTCGAAGTGCTACGCGGGTGTAGATGCGCCGGGTCGTGCCGCTGCTAAAATTCTCACTTCTAAAATGCATTTGGCAGAGTTGGTTTTTTTGGAGCAGTGGTTACAGGTTGTGTAGAGCTTAGTGTTAACTATTGTTCATTCCAAAGCAACGAGGCGGTAATCAGTGTTGAGAGCCGTCTGTCTAATTTAACTGGCAATACAATAACCTGCAAAGCAGTCGAAATTTTTGCGACTGAAATTCCTTGAAATATATCAAGGTTATGTGTCATAAATCTGGTTTCTGCCGGGGAAATACCAATGATATCAAATATGTATAATAAATTTAGTACGACGCATCTTATCAAGACTCTGATCTTTCGGACGAAACAGCTAATGCGCTGTAAAATACATTTCTATCACTCTACGATACAAGCATGCATATCCTGATTTGCTAGTGACGAACAAAACAGTTATAATTTGTCTTGTGGGATAGGCTTTCCTTTAACCAGAGGGCCACTACTACAAAGCATAGCATGGAATTGAGATATCATTGAATAATTCCTTATATTTTATACCTTTATAGTTTTTATGCTGTACACCGGCTGAATCATGTTAGGAGTTGAAATTTTTCAGCTCTTGTTGCATTTCGGTATCTCAGTGTAATGTTTCGGCTACAATGTATGCAAATGCTTTAATCATTTATGCCAATAACAGATGGAGCTAAAAGATTCCAAACGGAACCTTTCCTCGAAAAAGACAAAAAACTATGTTCGGATCGGAATTAGCACGTCCAAAAACATTGATGCATATGTGACCATGTTATGTTCGTTTTTACATGACTATTTTACTGTCATCACAGAACGCCTGTGTCTTACATTGAAAATTTTTATACTGCGAACATTTTATCAAAGCGGTAATACATTCTGATTTTGGCATGTCAATGGCTAAACCGCTATAGAACATTATATATGTTAATACAGCTTCAAATATTTAAATTTGGTTTTTTATTTTTGTAAAAAATATATTTTGCCTTGAAAGAATAAAAAGATTTCTCTAATCAGCATATACAATTTCATAGCATTTACGCTGCGTCGTGTGAACTGTTGGACAGAGGCTCTAAGTGTAATCGGCACTTACTAATAATTGCTTTGGAAGTATTTTTACATATAAGAAATGGGGCGTCTCCGATTAAACGTATATTCTTCTGTATAATTTTCATACATATCTGAACCGATAACCATTAATTTAATCCGGCATGACATTGATTTTGTGGGCTGTGTCTGCGAAGTTCACTCAGGTATGTTTGGCATTTTATTCTTTGCACCGAAATTTCCAAGCGGTGCCGGTTTGTTGCTTGTTTCGTATATGTGGTACCTACTCCTTTGTTTTTCAAACTTTACTTGATCAAAGTTTACACCAGTTTACCAAAGCCGATGCCTTTAACCCAACCCTATCAGCATCGAATATATGGTCATTAAAATAATGTTCCGTCCTAATGATAAACTAAATGCATGATCTCACTTCCACACTTACATTAAACTGAATTGGGCAATTGAATGTGTTTGTTTATTGCTTTTTGTGATTGGTGTCAGATTAAATTACAAAAGGTTTCGCGGACACGCAAAATTTTTCGTACGCCCGGATTGCGCTATTTGGTTGCAAATATGTCACAGAATGGAACATGCGATATTTTCCACGTTAAAAGCAGGAATTACGATGCAAAAATGACCAGATTGTAGCATACTCATAATGAAGCGCAATCGCTCAGATATCTCAAAGTGGACCACACTCATCAAGTTGCAACAGCAGCATAACAATCTTGAGGTTCAAATGAAAACCATATCGCCGCTAGTAGCTTAAAAAACACATAATTAGCGATACTTAGTGATATATACTTAGTGATATATACGTTGTGATAACATTACTCAACAAAGGAGAGTCGGATCAGGTTTCGCCGATAAAATTTAAAATGACGATTCAATGCGTTCTACGCCGCTGTTTAGTTCCGAATCTGTTAACTTTACGCCTCACCTATTCCTTAGTAAATCGTGGGTTGTATCAATTTTGCGTTATATAGCATGCAAGTATTTATTGCAAACTTTCTTGCTTTGTGTTTTTTAGCTTAACCAAATTTACTATAGTGACTTTTAACATATGAGATTGTGGTTCAACCTGAATGTTACGGAGAGTATTATAAATGTATCCATCCCCGATAGAAAAATAAAGATTTATCTTTCAAAGCCGAAATTCGTTAAAAATTCGATTTTTGATTTTGTGTGTACGAAATTGCAAGTTAGGTAAAATCTTTGATTTTTAATATCATATGATATTAAAAGACTTTATCTGGCATCTTTTTTGTATTTATTTCTGTTCAGTGTCAAATTTAGTTAAAAATTCGTGCAAATTTCCGTGTTTTCAGCGAGAAGCGTACCGTCTACCGCAGAGCCCATGCTAAACTTTCGTTTACTCTACCGAAATCTAATGTGATACCTCTATTCCTTTTGATGGAATGCAGCAGTCTCTACGTATCATTGAAGCAAAAACTTTAAAACTGTCTTGCTTAGTTTGCTAACAGACGCATTACTTAAGACAGAAGTTCGGAATCATCCAATGTACCAAAAGCAAACTATTTGGAATACTTTTTCTGGTACATAGTGGACTTTTTTGGAGACCTAAACAGAAACCCACGTGGCATAAAAACTGTTACTGTTTTGTCTTGTGTCGTTCATGAACAGAGGCGCAGCACTCGGGGGGTGGGACAGCGGGCCGCCCACCCCTCATCTTTCGAGTAAAAGAGATCGCCGTAACGCGACCTCCACAGTTTTCCAATAGCGCCTCCCACTTTAGGGTGGCACACTGCGCCCCTGATCATGAACCAAAATGAGCATAAGTTAAGTACTGCTTGTCAAATGTGTTTAGAAATATACGCATGATTCCTTATTGCGTCAAAACTAAGGCGAATAAAAGCCTATGAATATACGGTTTAAGCTGATAATAGTACTTTTGGGCCAATATCAGACAATGTACATGCGTTTTGAAAACATTGTATCCAGGCCTCGCTTATCGTTCGCTCAGTCAGTAAAATGTGTCTATAAAACTAATTGTATAATTTATAATTCTCAAAGCCGTTAATACTGAAATACCATTTGTTGCTACCAAATACAGCCTTTATTCGAGGAGCAGTCGTCATATCAATATATTCTGAAGACAAGTACTTTTGAAATTTGAGTACTCTTGCAAAAATTGTATAATTCCGAGACCTGCAAATTTTACTAGAAGCTTAAATGAAACATGACTTAATTTGTTTAATTACTTCGCTTCGCGTGAATAGTGGGCATTAAGAATACTGAAAGCGTAAATACTGAAAGCGTGAATACTGAAAGCGTGAATACTGAAAGTGCATTAATTTTGTGGTTCGGTTCAGAACGTGCACTACGTTTTTCACTTGAACGTAGTTAGGTGCTCGACACTTTTTCACTGTTCATATATTAACTAGAATATTATAAATGATTTATGTGGCTTATCAACTTGGACTCACCATGGAATCTTAACAAGATGTTTCAAATAGAAATTTTGCATTTAAATGAAGATTAGACATTCTGCATCATTTACCTTAAGTTTTGTGCGACAGGACAGATTTTACCACAGTCTGCCACGGCTCCAAAGTTAAGCTAGGAAGCCGCGCTTAGCCATTCTGACATTTTTGCCCGAGCCAGGTACACAAATGCATTATCTAATAGTAAAGCGCGACTAAAAATTGTCACAATGGCAAAGATAGGCTCTAAAAGCCTGAAATAATGACAATATAAAATCACGAAAAATGGAAATTGGTGATACATTATAGTTGTATATTCGTAGGAAATCCTTCCAAATACAAGAGTACAGTTTTCATGGAAGGAGTGTGTTTTACATAGCTACCATATTGGCTTTTAGAAGGCGTATAAAAATTTTTGAAAATAGTGATATTTACCTATACCTTTTAACTGTATATATGCGACCTACTTTAAGTACTACTAACGTTGCCTCTTTTAGTCCAGCGCTCAATATTTTCTCAGTAAAACAATCGCTAAGCTGGACTTTATAAATATTTTTAAGAGTCCGTCATACAGAGTCCGCCCATCATACCCTGACACTTAGCCGCTCGCGGCTAGTATAAATATACTATCATTTAGCTTAGCTATTTATTTTATGTATGAAGGGAAGGTTTTGGCTGCACCTTTTTGCCACAGGTCGGAATCGGATCTGTGACAGAATTCGGCACTAGGTGTACACATTTTAAGGTAAACTATGCATAAATAATCTACTAAATGTAAATTTTGCAGCGAAACGGTACACAATAAGTTACTTATGTGGTTATGTATCGAGTTTCAACGATGTAATTTTTGTTCGGATCATCACTGATATCCTTGTATCTTTGTAAACGTAAGCATGCTTTTAAACTACAGAAACCACCCACAAGTATTTTATATCGCATTTATAGAGGTATCATATCAATAACCATATTCTTTAGTATAGTCACAATTGAAAGTATATATAAATGTTATATGCCACAATGCTTAATAGCAATTGAATAACGCCATTCTTACAATGTGTGTATTAAAACTGATTATACTATATTTTCTTTCCTAAACGTTGTAAACTTGACGTTTAAAATTTAGGCGAAGTCGATTATGCGATATATAAAAATGTTTTGGCTTGAATCTTGTCGCTAATCTCAGAAGTTTGCCGCATCACATGTTAATTTCGCATGCTTAGCGGACTCCAGTGGTCAGTCTTGTAAATCGGACGCTCAGGAATCTGCTGAACTATATAATGCAATTAAGGATTTAATGCGCAGTTTGACGAAATGTCAAAACAATATTATATCCTGACGGCTGTGACAAAACAAGTACATTATTGTATTTTAAAATGTATGTTGTTATTTTTTATTGTAATTTGGAATCTATTATCCGCAAATGCAAGTTATACATTTGCTCTATGAACAAGTTAATTTATCATGTTTTAAACTTAAGTACAAAATAGTTCAGTATTGAGTTTTATTTCACAAAATTTTTTGGCATATGCAACGCGTTAGTTGTGTTTTCGACAAGCCCTTTAGCATTGTTGAAGATATGTTAGTTACTTCACATTCATACAAACAACCGATTCATAACGACGTGGAATGTCATTCGTTCGTAAATGTCGAATTCAGTAATGAAATCTGAAATATTACAGAAACTGATTTGAGTTTTGGGGGCGATCATGTATAAAATCCAAATTTATTGCACTTCTGAGTTTGTACATTAACTATTATTGTTTAGGTAGTATTATATTTGTAAATTGTAAATTTAGGATGCCCTTGTACAGAGTGAATATTAGTATTTTGCGTTTTTAACTCATTGTCATAAAAGGGCTTATTTACCAAGTTCAACATGACCCTAACAGACATAATGCTACATAAGCCTGCACGACTTAAATATTTTTATTATTGCGAAAACGAACCAGGCTAAAGAATACAGGATTGGTCATAACCTAAAGCTCAATCTTTAGGTAGTTACTATCGGCATGAAGAATGGTACAGTCTGCATTTGATTTAGCCTCGTAGGTCACCTGATTACTATTGTCCCATTTCTTTTGTGGACAACTTTTCCAGAATTTGTGTCTAAACACTAAAGAAACTCATTTTTTTCGATAATTTTCGTTCAAAATAAAGTTTTGAATATAGAACAAATTTGCTGGCTGCATTCAGTGAACATGTACCATAGACAAAGAAAGTGCATTGTAAAGTTTCAAATATGAAAGGCTCATCGCGAATGTCGGACGCATGATTTATCATTTTATAAAAAAACATAGGACTAGAAAATATTACTACCTCGTGTACTGTTTGCTGTCTTCATGTACTTGCATTTCGGCACTTTTAAAGCCATTGAGTTCTTTCTTGATGGCTGCCTATAAGTGGGAAATTTAGTTGAAATAGTTATGGATGACAACACAGAAAGTAATTTGCAACCAGTATGAACTGTTTTACTTCATGAATTTCTGGCTAAGCTATAAAATTACATATTTGGTGGCACATTTTTGACGTCGCAAAGACGCAAACGCTGTGGCTTAAATCCAATATCTTCGCTTAGCTGATGCTGTAAATTTACAATTGCAGATTTACTTTATAATTATCGTGGATCACAAGCTGCCAAATTTGATATAGAGCACAACCAAGTTGCCAAACTATTTATTTACAGAGAGATAATTTGATATTTTTGATAAATCGATACCGCGAAACAAAGCCTTGTATTTGAAAATTTAAGGTTTCCGAATTTTTTTTGTAGTATCTAACCTTCGATCTTTAAAATTTCGTATTTCAAGTATTGCGGTTGGTTATTGTGTAACGTGCTGTTATGAAGGCTAACGTTTAATGAAACACTTTGAAATGCTTATACTGTTAGCTATGTTTCCGACCAAACAACTAGATGTTGCACTAAGATAGTGGGAGCAATGACGTGTGAATAAGACTGGGAAATTCAGCGGCTTGCTTTATGCAATCAGTGACAAACACGAAAATTGTTGAACTACTCATTACGCGAGATATAATTGGTGTAGAAGTAATCCCATAGCCGTATAAAATTTTCCGGCATATAGATCGATGCAATAAAATTAAAAGACAAGATATGCGTAATTTTGGATTTGAAATATATGTTTGGCCGTGTGATTCCGCTATCAATGATGGAATATATATATATGTATGTATATATATATACATAAATATATATATGTGGTGGAATAAGTCAACGACTGCAGGCCTATTTTAACACAGGACACATTTACAGTAAATATTTATTTTAACTGAAGCAACCATTTCCAATATTTGATAACAGCAAAACCGGTAACGTCTTTACTAGTGCCCGTCTTTCATAGTTCCGTTACCCTCCTGGTTGGAATTCGCTGATTATAAACAGTTATATGTCGACGAGCTTCTTGCGTGGCTCCGAGCAGTTGTACATATGTAACTCAGCACAGATTTAGGAGAACTATTGTTATGAAGACAACTGAAATAGCATCTGCGATTATATTAAGGTACAGGAATACTTTAACACGACGGACAAACTAATGAACAATGTCTACTGATTTATTATTTAAACCACGGCTGAACTCGACGGGGTGGTGCTAATGGGGAAATCCGAAAATAGTTACTCGTCAGATTCGAAACAACGAATCATTGATAAAAACTCAAATGGTGTTGACACAAAGAGATTTTTAGTTCATACTACAAAAGCATTTCTGTCAGTTGCTGAGCCGCAAATAACAAACTGATAGCAAAAACAACCGTGGCATAAATAAATATCATGGATTAGTTTTTGAAAATAAGTCTGGTTTACTAGTCACTCAGTTATATCGAAGCTATTGTACGGATAATTAAGGCTCCTCAGATAATGAATACAAACGCGCGGAACGCGTCCAACTTTATTAATACAATGCTTTGACACGTTTTTGAGCAGCTGTAGGCATTAAGTGACTAAACATCGTATATATTTTAAATAATTGTTATTTAGTTTCGTTTCAGTAGACCTGTGTTAAATGGGATATATCACAAATCTGTATTGGAGTTTCCTGTTATGAACTAAAAATGCCATGCTCTGTATTTGGGAGAAATTGTCATTATAATTATGTACCGTTAATAAAGTTATCAAAATTTACAACTGATCCAGACTCAATATTTGGCTGTGTTTTCACTATTTAGGAAATATTTTGCCACGTTTCCTACATTTAACAATGTTTAGTGTCAACATTACATAATATTTGTATGATGTTTTGTGACGATTACGCAATGTCAATGACGTTGTCCTGAGTTACGCTATGTCTAAAAAGTTGTTGGATATTTTATAAACACAGACAAATTATTTATATACGGCTGGCTTTTTGTAATTCTAGAGATTGAGGCCCTGGGATTTGTGGCAATTTTAGCAGCACCTGGTGCGAAACTTGTGCCCCTCGTTCGTATCGCCTCGCAAAATTTCTGGCTCAATCTGGTTTAATTAACCTTGGTAAGTTTTTTCTTCCCTCTAGTGGAACACCACTGATGAGAAAAATCGAAAGTATGTTTTGTGAACTCATATTTCGAAGCTAAATATTTGATAAATCATGCAAAAATTTATCTACAAATTGCATTTAACGCCAGTCGAGTTGAAAAAGCGTATTGACTGCCTTTCTGACACAGTTTATTAGTTTAGCGTTTACACTATCCTTCGAAAACTAAAGGCGTGTTCACACGCTCAAACTTTTTGCTCAAATTTTGATCAAAATTTGATGGTGATTTTTAAATAAAAATTGCGATATTTAAAAATTTGAGATCAAAATTTGAGCTCAAACTTTCTCAGGTAATACATCTCGTCCATGATTGGCTACAGGAATATTCATGATAAGTTTGAACACTTTTCACGTGTTCAAACTTGCAAAAAAGATGCTTTCAAATTTTGATCAAAATTTGATCAAAATCTGAGCCAAATTTTGATCAAAATTTGAGCAAAATGTTTGAGCGTGTGAACACGCCTTTAGTTTTCACAATTTTTTTTTAAATTTAATGTTTTGGTAATCGCGCGATTAACGTATTTCATTACACTATGGTAAAATAGACCCTGGATTGGTAGAGTCGCATGGTGTGCTGGACAACTAGGCCGCGGTTTAATAAAGGTGTCCTGCATTACATTGGGGGATTACAAAGAATTTCGAAATATAAAATTTTCGAGATGAAATTTGTAATAACTATTATTTTAAAGCCCCTCTTTTAAAGCTACATATCTGGCGTAGTTCCAAAAATCTAGTTTTTTTACTTTATCGTCGGCTGTGAGCAACAACCAAAGTTTATCCGATTTTCGGTCGTATGATTCTGCATCGTAAACGGCGACAAATTCGTTGAACCCGACCGTTGTCAACGTATGCGGTTTTGCATTCATTGCAGATGTCGGAAACGTTGAACATGGTGTCGATTCGACCACAGCCTGTAGCACAATTAGCGTTTTGTACGAAAACCTGATGCAATTTAAATAAAGTGGCCCATATAAAAACGACAACGCTGAAATTACTTTGGTGGCAGCTTAGAACAACCTCCAGACAAAATCGCCTACCAGGAAAATTGTCATGTTGCCACGAAGCCTGCACTGTAAACAGTAACGTGCAACTAAAATTTGAGTAGCGTTGCAAGACTGTGTGTTTAATGCTCATGATTTTGTATTATATATTGCCATAACACCCGTCGTCGACATAACACGGCACATTACAGTGATGTCGCTATAATTGCGTGATAAGTTTGCAAACTCTGCAGTTAGTTTGACTCGCATGATGGTATTCAGAATTCCATCACATGATGGCCTTTGATTGATCACCTTTTGAATATTCACACAGCTAATGCTAAGAATTGATGATGCTTTGCTGATGAGTATGATGACACTCTTCAGCTTATGGACGTCAAACCTGTAGTTATGTCGCGGTGAGTTTCGTGCTGTCGCTCCTCCATTTCGTGGACAGATTAGAAATATCTCCCTGTATTTCGTGGTGGGGACAGTTTGTCCCGCCACGAAATCGAGGGTACTCAAATTGTACCCTCCCCCGAAATGCAGGAGGAACATTAGTCCACCCACGAAACGCAGAGGGGACTAAGGAGCTATCGCGCCATGAAATATAAGGGGGGGGAGCCAGCACGAAACGCATCGCGACATCACTATGCCTTGAACGTACATAATTGAAGAGTGTAATGCTCTCCAGCAAAACATCATTAACTCTTGCCAGTGCAAATACTTGAAATGTAATTTGTAATCGTCTTAACTCAGCAAAGTCTTGTCGGATCAGTAAAGTATGGCTCATACCGATTCGTTATATACGTTCCAGCGATCTCGACATAGATACGCGTTTATAAATCTGAACCTCGTCTTAATTGAATTCGAGTGGAATGAGAGAGGAAAGCGAGCGAGTGGAACGAGAATTTTCAATTTTGGCTCTGGAGGAGGGTTGTGCAGGTCCTGTCTGTGTGTGTCGCACCTGAATCTCGATAACGGTTGGGCACATTTTGATGCACGATAGCTCATTCAAATCGCAATGGTCGATTTAGGTGTAGTGACGGAGCCCGATTTTTGAATTTTTTCCCGTGGGAAAAGTTATGGGGAAAATGACGTCATTTTGGCCCATTTTTCGGGCACCCTCCCCTGTTTTTGCGAAGTTTCTTAATAAGTAAACGAGGTATCAGCAAACTAATAGGCCTATCCCATGTAGCTGTACCAGGGCTTGGCAATGATATATAACAAGTTTTTCAACTACTTCCCAATCTGGAGTCTATACCTTATTGTTGGCGCTAAATTTCATATTTGGTGAAAAGTCGTGGGAAATGCACCTAAATGTGTGTTTTTTGTTGCTTTTAGTGTCTTATATGGGGTTTCTGGGCCAACAAGCTCATTGCGAGTTTCAAGAAAATTGTGTGGTAAATATTTTTCACACTTCTGCTTCATACTTGGTATGAAAAATGAGATTTTTCTCAAGTGTCGGTTTGAATTCTTTAACGTTATTTTCACGGTCAATTTAGGGTTTTATTGAATTATTAAATTGTTAGTTGATTTTTGTACTCGTTTTATGATGTTTTGTCTACTGCATAAGTTGGCTATCAAAAGAGGCGGCGTAACTATGACTCATCACTCAGGGTCTATATAATGCTGCACCTGCGTACTGTGTGTAGGATTTGTTTGTGTGTGCTTTCTACAACAGACTTCGTGGGATTGTTCTCACCACTCGAATTCTGGCTCGCAAGCGAGCTTCACTAGTAATAAGTGTATTTGTAAAAATGATTAACTTGATTAAATGATAGAATTAACTTGATTAAATGAATTTGATGAATTTGAGAATGAACTTGATTAACTTAATTAAAACTTGATTAAATGATGGATGATAACTTGATTAAATGATAAAGTTACTTTTAATAAATGTTCGGCGTACATGAGATTTGACTAAACGAGCTTTCGTTTGTGAACAAAAAGCGTGGAATCATCATTCAAATTGAAATCTGTTAACAGTTCGATTCACGATTTTGTGTATTACTTTTACAGAATTGCAGATAAGGGTAATGTTTAATTAGTAACATCATAAGATATCTGAGGACCTCATTTAGTGTCATTTTTAATCTTTTTCATCGGACCCGGCATCTCAGTTTTATGGCCAATTCTGTTCAAAATTTTATCGATTTTCAGTTCTTTGCCGGTGACACGGTTTCCCCCAGGGTTGATATTCAATATATATTCAAGTTATCTAAAACTTACGTGATGTTTACCACAGCCTTTAACAAAAATCCATCAATAAATTCATATACATCCTTGAATCCATACTCTCAAATCTGAAATGACGAGGTGGTAGGACGCGCTTTAATTCTAAGATTCGAGCTTCAGCCAAAGCTTTGAAAAGTAAGCTTTGCAATATTATTTTCAAACTGAAGCTGTCTCAATGTCGTAACCGAAACCGACACGGGTCCACAACTGATTTGTCATTTGTAATTATTAAACGAAAGTAATAAGTTGCAAAGCTGTTTCAGAAATAAAGATTATTTTTACTCAATTATTTCTGCATAAATTATGTATATTTATACCAAAGTAATTAATAGGCTTGAAAGTATGTTAAATTTTAGGGTCAATGTCTGACATCAACCATATAATTTTGACATTCTTCAATCTACGATTATCATTCAATCATTACATGGCATGTAGAGAAATATGTGAGTTATTTACAAGTAGTAAGATAATTACCACAGAAATTACGTTTGCGACTGCTGAAGACAGCCTTCGATGAAAAAGTCCTGTAATGCAATTGTCCATATGTCCACATCCAGAAAAGCTAGAATGATGCACTAAATTTGTGTAAATTTTGAAGAATGTATATTTTACTGAATACCTAGACAAACGGCATTGACATATAGCTAGTTTTATTTTTAAGAATACCGGATATTTTACGGTATTATCCAAATAATTTCGTTGTTAGGCTCGCACTGCACGTTACTTTTTATTCGGTTGACATTAGTCGGAATTTCATCACTTTTGCATCTTTCTTTGTATATAACAACAGTAACTTAAATAAAAATGTTATTACGGACTGATCTGAAGAGGTCATATATTTTCTCGACGGCATACTGGCATCGACGCTCGAGCAATTCATTTGTGTTTTCTTGTTTTTAGCAGAACCCTAATTTTAATATCGAAAATGAAATATAAATACCAGCTGGGAACAGCGTGGTGGCGCAGATCTTCCTTCCCTCAAATTTTAGGCCCGTAAGAGGTCCAAGGTCATAACTGGGACCACAAGTGGTGTTCTAGCAATCGGTTATTTTCGGATGTATGCTACTCAATTTACCGGCCCAGAAGGAATGGAAGGATGAGTCACTCTGACACAGGTTCGAACGCACAACCTAATGAGCGATAGTCCGACGCTTTAGTTATTGGACCTCTGTGCTACTAATTTTAATACTAATGGCCCTATTTGTAATATTAAACTTTGAGCGGTACTTGGGATTAATCACTTAGCAGCTAACAACTGCACTAGCTGGAATACCCATGGGAATACCCATTTGCATATCACACCACTAGCGTTTCAAGTAATCTTGCGCATTTGAACACGTCGAATGGAAGAAACGCGATAGGAAGCTGCTACAGTAAACTTAGGTAATCTACAATCTACTGTCATGAATAGAGTCGTGCAACGATTTCAGACTATTCGGATACAGATACAAATTCAACTAGCAGTGAATTTATGGGAATGAAGGGGTTTGGTGTACATCAGAATTATAAATGGCGAAATATGGTACTGGTAGTCGCCCCAAGCTCACGAGTACTCGGAGGCTGTCAATACCGAAAAATGCGGAAATATTTGCTGAAGTTTGCGGCAAAATTGTGCTGAAACAATTAAGTTCTATAGCCATGTAATTTTTAACTTTTGGTGTAGTTTTCACAAAATAATAACTTGAACAATATAAAATAACAGTGTAAAAGTGATCAACTACCGCACCGTTGCTGAAATGCTTTGAAACTAACCGGAAGCTTGAAATTTCGAGATTGGTTCCGTAATCGTTGAGATTGTGGTGGTGGACGCGCTGACAAAGCTTGTGGCATTTCTGTCGGCGATACGCGCGAAACAAACGGTTCAATTGAATTTCTATAAAAAGCTCCATATGTAAACAAACTGGGTCGCAGGTGTGTGTCTCAGTGTTTCTCGTATTGTGATATATTAACCCCACAAATCGTTTCGACACCTACAACATTCCGACTGACCCAACAGTTGCAGCCTGTACGCAGGAACCTGATTAATGAAAATTTCTCAAGTTTATGAAGCAACATAACGGACAAAATTCTTTGTTATTAAAATTTTTTCGAAGTCAACGAAAAGATTTTTAAGCCATCATCAAGTCTTTATAAATTTTGTTATATTGTAAACTTAGTGTTAAATGTACTTCATGTGGCAGTCGGTAAGGTGCCAACGAATAGGTCTGATTCAACGATAAGTAAATACCGCTCAATTTGAGTATACATATGACCATGTAATAAGCTTTACATGTCACTGCCGTACTCTGACAGATATAATAAACTTTTAAAAACCAACAGGAAACTAAATTAAAATAAAGAAAAAAAGTTGGCCTGTCGATATTCGACTTGAGCAATCGTATAAAAAGCCATTTTAGTGATGCCATTATGGTAACTCAAAGCCCATCATTGAATTTGAACATGTAATACATCTGTGAATGTTAAGTGCAATATTTCGTATTTAACCTCAGCAAACGCACCGCGTTGTTACATTATGAAGCTCTTGTTCAAAACTTGAATTTTTATGGCATCGGGAGGTAGTATTAAGAGCCTTGCTTTCTGTTAAATCAAGTCTCCACTGAAAACCGTTACCGCTGCAACAAAATACGCCTTATATATCAACTTGTTTCTAACCTCCATACATTCTTTGTAATGGAAAATGTACCGATAGATAAGTTTTGGCCCATGTCACCTTTATGGCTAAAAATTACCCTGATATGAAGTTGACGAACCAATGGCATTTATGCTTTGTAATAATTTTGATGCCAAAGACAAGAATCAGTCCAGTAATTCTCAAGCAATCTGAATCTATTGTAGTGTTGTCATCTGTCATCTATGTCATATTTTTCCGCAGTAGATTTTGCTAAGAAAGTATTAGTTTGTTATTAATTGGACGGTAGTGTTTTAGTTAATGGCGCCATCTAATTTCCTCCCTCATATGTTATATGCACCTAATATATGCTTGCACACTTGCAAAACAGCTTGTCAGTGTGCAGAATTAGTGGCTTGATTGCAAACGTTTCCTCAACTCTGAATTTGTTCCAACGAAGTGTTCAGGAAACAATCGAAACGCAAAAGTAATCCGGTTTCTGGACAAAATAGAACCAAATTGGATCCGCAAGCTCGCAAATGTATACGCTGGAGATTGTGCTATGTCGAATGGCTTGAAGTACGACAATCAAAACAGAAGCATCGTCAACACATATGATACAGTATGGAAAGGCAGGCCAAAAAGGTAATTAGAAAAAGCCGATATTACTGCGAATACATTAACCAAGATATAGATGTAGAAGTTCTATTTACATATATATGTATATATTTGGGTTTAGTAAAGTGATAATTTTATTTCCACTTTTCTTTTGAGTATATAATTGAACGTTCGCAGCTACAACTGCCGAACAGCATTGCGTCTGTTTTAGAAACTTTTTGCGGCGTTATCAATTATATTACGACGTTCATTCAAAATTGTTTCAAATAGTCATTCGCATCATTCAGTATTATGGTTGGAGCATCAGAATCAATTGCAGAGAACAACAAAATAACCATTTAGAGATTTGCACGTTAGCTAAAATGCGCCGACAACCCTAGCGCTAGTGCCTTAGTACGGAAGCTGTGCATTTGGCTAGTTCTGTGAGTAAGGCCTCATCAAATAATGAAACTTACTAAACATTTAGCGCCCCAAACTAAGTTACGCAACGTATAATATTTGATAAAATCATGTCGACGCGAGCGTTTTGATATTGCAAAAGGTGTACTCAAAGCGATCGGCATTCGCGAGTTACTGTGAACATCACACGTGTAAAAATACTCCAAAAACAGCCCCAGTTACCACGCTATTGTAGATTGGATGGTTGGGCATGAAAAGGTTAAAATATTCGGACTCATGCATTATAGTGGGTCCGAAATTTGCATTGGGATCAGCCGGGAAATCGCTATCAACAAGATAAGGTGTAGTATCACCTCGAAGATAGTGTCAAATACGTTCAGTGGCCTTCATTTGATCCAAATCGCTTATTTCAATGGACTTTGAGATTACCACAAGATTGTGTGTGGGTTATCAACTGCCAACAGCTAGTCATATTACACCACGAATACCAAGCAGTTACCAATAAATTCTATTCGTGCTGTGTATCTACGGTATATATTGTTATTAGCTGTTTGCTGTTCTAGTATTTGATAACCCATAGAATTTACAGGGTAGCGCAGGCACTCAAAATACGCTTGAGGATTACGCAGCTATGCGTAGCAAGTAGATCGAAAAATGGCCACGTCATCCAAACGAGAAAAATCTTTAGTTCTACCCAGACATTATTCAAGAAGTGCACTAGCTCATTTATCGTTAGTGGATAAACGACCGCAAGCTTTAATCCATTAATATCTTTCTAATTTTCTTCGAAATCATGGTGCATCAGTATCCAGCTTCAATCCCAAACCATGGTGAGAACAGAGCCTTTGTTTCTTTATTCTTGACATGATTGTAGCCAGTTATGCCTAGCTGCATAAATGAATGTCTTGAACCATAGGTGCGCTAAGCCAGTCGGCTTGTGGATGAGGGTAGATGGTTCGAACGGAAAGGGTATGTCAGGAATGAATTTTCGAAATATTTTGGAACTCTCAAATTTCTCCAATTTTGCAAATTTTTTCCCAATAATTTCATGTTTTTTACTAATTTTCCACTAGTTTTGCCAAAGTTTTGTCGATTTATGCCAATTTTTACCAAATTTTCATAAATTTCGGCTAACTTTCCAATATTTTCTGCGGGACGGGGGAGGACGTAAATGCAGCTTGAGGGGACGGGGGTCCGGTTCTGCCTTAGGGAAGAAAGCCCATACCCACCATGCACAAATATGTGTTCAACGTATGGCTAATGCTTTTACTGCGCAAGAATGGACGGCCCTTCGGTATTCATGATTCTCCCGATAGCATGGACTGTGTGTAAATTTTAGCCCGGCGAAGCTTGGCAGTGGTGGAAGACAATGCGATAATTGTTTAACTTGGTTTTAAGAAATAATCAACAGCAAATAGCCACTGGCGTTAGCGTCTAGTTCTTTGACTGTTATAACGAAGTCTCCGAACTTCAATACCTTCACTCTTGCACCCAACGATCCACTTACTCGCTTATGTGGCTGACGTCGTTTTCGGCGTGATTCGAAAGCATGTGTCGGTCTATTTTGCTATGAAGCTTAGTAGTGTTGGTCACATCAGACTGTTGGTGCTGCTGCTGTTGAAATCTGTGAAGTGATGAAGATTTAGCAACGAATAGTTCGCCTGAAGTGACTTCCGGTTGAGTTGTTCCTAACGAGCGTTTCGTTTCCTGAGTTTTGCTGTTTGCCTGACTGCACACCCCAGAGACCGAGTCGTTTTCACCGTCGTTGAGCGAGCACACGCCCGTCGGAATCGCCTTGACATTGCAACAAACGTCTCTCGGCTGCACCGCTTCTGAAATGCGTACAACCATTTCACTCTTAATATACAAACGCGGGAGCAATATCGTTTGCGAATTGAACAGCGAGTCAAACATTAAGCCTTACGTAGCTGACTTTAACTATCAAGAATGCTTACTGTAGCTAGACTTCAATCGATCAATGTAACAAATATAAACAAAGCCGTTTGCTTAACCACCTCCCTGTTGCTTCCATTAATGTTTGTATTTCAACACTGATCATGGAACGCTGTCTACACCTTCCGACTAAGCTACTACCGATTTTCCTGGTATTACATTTGAACAACGTGGAGTTGGTTTATTGTGAAACAATTCATGACTGACATAAGGGTGATAACGCGCAACCTCGCCACTGTAAAACTTGCTTTGATTAAAATGCAGCCACAGCGCAAACTTAGATTTTTATTAATGTTTATTGGTAGCCAATTATGGTAAAACTGACATTATCACTGTCTTGATACAAGTAATACTCGTAAATAGCCGCAAACTGGGACTGATCTAAGTTAAATTTTAGACTTTCACCAACTTATCACGAAACTGACGCCATAATTATCCTCGTGAAACATTTTACATTTAAAACGCTATTTAGAATGCATAGTCACATTCACAAGGCTAAGCTGGCTACGCTAACAAAGTTACGTTGATTGGCATAGCCTTCAGTGATTTGTGTTCGGGTTCTCTTTCTCCCAGACCGAATTTGGTCAATTTTGAAGATGCAGAGCTGATTTTGGTATCAATCGATTCAGCTTATGAGACGGTTCAGAAAATACTCATTTTACCCACATCCCTGAAAAATTTATTTTCCATTGTTTGAGGTCCCAATGGTTCTCTCTCGGCAACCCAAAAAAGTTTTTCTTCGTAATATGGTCATTTTGGGTACCATTCGAATCGGCTTGGTAAAATAAATCTACTGGTGTGTTGTTTATTGAAATCTACGCCACAGTTAGAAAGTTATGAGGGTCCAACTAACCCTGAGGGGCGAAAATAAAATGCAGGCCATGCCGTTCTCGATATACTAAGCTTAAGCCTTAGTCTTAGCCTAAGCTAGGGCCCTTATCTGAGACATACACTAAGCCTAACCCCCCGCCCTAGCGGTTCTTTTTTAACGTTATAACGTACCGCACCTCAGGGTTACTTGCGCCATCATAACTTCCTAACGGTGGCGTAGATTTTAATAAACTACACACCAGTAGATTTCTCTCAGCAAGCCGAGTTGAATGGTATCCAATATGAGGTTATTCTGAAGAAAAACATTTTTGGGTTTCCTAAAGGCACCATTGGGACCTCAAAAAATCGAAAAAAGTTTTCAGGGATGTGGGTGAAATGAGTATTTTCTGAACCGCCTCATCGAGCTGAATCGATTGATGCCAAAATCAGCTCTGTAACTTCAAAACTGACCAAATTCGGGCTGGGGGATAATCGAAAAGAACCTATGTTCGTATTAACAACAGCCGATGACAGTCGACTCTGTTGAAGAGTTTGACACTGTTCGGCGTGGTCTTGTTAACGCCTACGACACGGAGCTATCGTTTTGCTCTTACACTCCCAAGATTTAAGCCTCACTGGTTGGACCATAAACATGACAACCCCACCCATGTTCTTAGACTACCGACTTAGACCCACACATGCTCAAGGAAAACTCTAAATTCAGACATAACTAGGGACTTGGACCATTAAATTACACCGCCATGTTATTAGATAACTCTTTCAGACCCCCCGTTCTTGAGAAGGTCGACCATTTTTGTAAAATTTTCAAAAAATTTTTCGATTTTTTTTTCAAAAACGTTCGATATTCCCAATTACTTTGGGGGTGGTCTGAATTTCGCGGTCCAATAACGTAGGCAAAATCTAATTTGGTGGTTCCCATACTTGGCAGTCTGTATGTTCTTTTTCAAGAACATGGGTGGGACTTCATGTTTATGACCCACCAAGGACTCATTAGTCTGGGGCGCAGGAAGGTGTTGGAGTAAGGAGAGAAAGTGAGCGCGATGCACCGCGGGTGTTAACAAAGCAACGCTGAAGTGTTTCACGCCGTTCAACAGAGTCGACTAGCGACAATTCTTGGTATTAAAAACCACGCCTTTTACAGATTCAGGCTAAGGAAATTACTTTACAACCAAGCAAGAATATCGCCGGTAGGTAGCTTGTGTCTATAGTGCAACCCTTTTGTCAAATCGTGTTGTTTCATGTACCGCGAGATACTTCAATGTTTCCAAGCTATTATGTGTGCTAGTTTTTTTTATTTTCAATATGGTGTCTCACCAACATCAGTAAACCCTCGGACTGGACTGGCAGCAAGTATAACAGTCTGTTGAAGCGAACCACTATCGCTGCTGTTTGCGTACTGTACACGTTCCTCGTTTTGCAGTGATACGTTTTCAAAATTTCTAGGAAACGGACGCTTCTCCGACCAATAGTTGTCCCACGTATCTAAAATTAGCATTTGGATAACTTATATATTTAGATTTAAAGATCGTTTAAATGACAACTGTGTTACGATCTTATAATCACGGATGTGCAGATGCCAACGTAAGTGTTGGTAGCTGGGCGGTTCGTAACTGAAAAGCGATGTAATCTGGATTTACGAAAGGCTCAATAGATAAATTGATGGGCTATACGTTTTGGGGATATTCCACTTTTTGAAATCTATTCTTGAAAATTGTCTAGCACTTAAAGAATACGGGGCTTGGTGTTGTGCAGCACAGATGAGCCAACATTTGTATTGATGACAAAGCAACGTGAAATCGAAACGATACATGAAAGATGCTTAATAGCTGCACTTGTGTGACCAATTGCAGACCGTCATCTACAGATTCCATACACTAAAATCGCCCGACCCGTCTCGATGATATTTGCACGGAAACGTTTGAAGTGAGTGATCGATATTGTTAATCATTACGTTGTCGTAGTACCCAAATGAATCAAGCACCGAACAGATTGTGTAGGGCCTGCCTGAGATTGAGAAATTTTTATGCTACCATATTTCGCTGAACGAGTTCGTGATTATTGTGAATCAATCACACGCACCTACCCACGTTGTGTGCGAGAGGGGCGACACCCCTGATATTGTGTTCGCTTCTACACGAGAAAAAGTTGCAACATATCAATTTCATATCCATACGTTGCGGAGCGGATTTTCAATGGTAATCAACGACTGTATTGTGAAAATTTAATTGAATTTGTTTCCTCAGTTTTAATGTAAATATTTTGTCATATTTTTGCGAAATGGGTTTGTAAATTTTACGCAACGGAACTTATTACAAATATAAGAAAAATTGCACTCCCTGAAATCGACTTGTCCCCCCCCCCTAATTTATCTTGCCCCCCCCCCCCGAAAATAGTAGCCTGGCTACGTGCCTGTGCAATCACGTACAAGAGTAAATTGTTTCGCTAACTCTTGGCTATATAAGTGATTGTGTAATTGCTGTAGATGTTAATTTAAATTTTGACGTAAAGCTTCATCAATCATCGAGCCTAGGATTCTTTATTCGGTCTGGTACGCAGCGAGTTGTTGAGATTCTGACAAGCTACGAATGTATGACATTCATAAAACTGGTTTATAAAACCAGGAATATATCCTGAAACTAAATATTGAGTTTTAGGCATGTCCTCTAATGCACGATGAAGTGTTTATTCAGGGAGACGTTTTCTATTTAATGCAAAATGTGGACCAAATTTCTGTACGTATTCGTTTATTCAGAGTTTGAATGTCAGCGACACATAAAGGAATTTAATTAGAAGTAACCAATGTTTATATACACGTATCAAGTCCATGACGAATTCGTCGTTTGAAACGAATAAACCATTTGTTAAATATCATCGACACGATTGGCTTCACGGGTAACTGGTAATTTGGCTTAGCATTAGCTCTGGGATTAGGCTTAGATGACAATCGCTTAATAATATCAAGACAATACATGTAACAGCAGATCCAGAGGGTATATTTAGGTCGGACCCCACCGGAACATGCCTTGGTCCCAAATGTTCCTCTGCTGAGTTATTGGGCTTGGGTAGGCCAGGGTAGCAACAAAAAAACTTTCTCCAGAGTGTTGCCTCATAACGGTCACGTATCCTTCGTAAAAGCCCCCAGTTCGACATTGGCCAATTTTGAGGATACACCGGAGATTTTGGTACCATTCGCCTTTGCTCGACAAGCGGGTTTAGAAGATGCACACTTTTATGACATTTTTTCGATTATTTGAGTTTTCAATTTCCCGTGGTCCCTTCCCATTACCGTGCTGTCCAAAATTTCCATTTTTTCTCGATGAGTGTATCATTTGATATACTATTAGAGCCCCTTTGAGCTGTTAATAGGTTCAAAGTTGAACACCTTAGGCCTAGGTTAAGGCTTTAGGCTTAGTTTTTAGGCTTAGGATTTCACATAAATGGATATAGCTCCTTAACCCATGAACCAATTGCTATTATTTTGCCCATTCGACTCATCTCGTCAAAGCTATTCGAATGGTATATATAATTATACATTTATCGAGAAAAACACTTTTCCGAAAAATTTGGGTACTATTACAACCCTAAAAGAAATTGAAAAAATTCATAAAAGTGGCCTAAATGGATATTTTCTCAATCAGCTCATTGAGCAGAGTCAAATGGTATAGAAATCTCCGATCTATCTGGAAAATTGACCAATTTGAGTCTTAGGGCTTCCAGCAGAGACCAACGGTTATTCACTTTGCGCTAAAATTTATCTAACAGTAACAAATTTTTTCCTCGGAAGTGAGAGGAATGGGGAGGGAGGGGACGGGGAGGGGTATGGTGCCGTGCTCCGGGGGTCACTCCACTGTGAAATCCTATATCTACAACTGAATATATGTTGTGCCGTGCAATGAGTGCACATATTCATCCGTGAATGCTGCATTACCGAAATTGCAAAAAGCGTAACGATTGAACTTCAAATACGACGATCCGCCTTCGGGCTTGATGGGGACAATTTGTTGTTGCTTTTGCTCCGTTTCTACAATAGAAAACTACTTAAAATTAACGACCAATGATTGTTTTGTATTTACTGATTTAAAATTTTTAGAATGCGGCCGACATTTATGAGAATAGCCGATGTCAGAAAAGTTTACGCTAAAGTATAAAAAGCAGTTGCTCCATAATTCAGAGAAGAGAGGCGTTATCCTTTGTGATTTCATACACTACTCCGCGGTTAAATAAAATATATTGCATGAGTAAACTTAAGCTGCGCCCCTTACCATCCTCTTTTGTCAAAAGCAATTGCCATTCATATGTTCTCTGAACACAAATTTTATTTTTGCATTAAAGAACAGAAATTAGTCCGTTTCGTATTTCATAAATTATAATTTGAAAATGTTTGCGTACACATTGGTGTTAAAGTACAGTGGCCGAATTGCATTCGCTAATGGCGTTATAGAACATAAAAATGACGAAATCGGATACGGCTATTGAAATCCAAAGTTTTGTTCTCTAACAACGTTTTGTACATGATGTTAGAAGAGGATGGTTGGGGGCACATCTTAAGTTTACTCTTGCATATGTTAAACTACACCGCTTGTATAAATTTTGAGGATAAGAAGACGGCATACGATCAAAGGTTATGAATGCTCAAAACAATGCTTCGAATAAAATACATTCTATGGATGTACACAATTTGTTAATCATTGCATGGCTTCAAAAAGTCATGCGTATTCGCCACTAGAATTATTAATCGCTCACAAGAATGAATTTTTGGGCTGATCATGTGTATAAAAATTTCTATAGTGAAACACGCTTCAGCAAGAAATGCTCTAGTTTTTAGGCTAACGATGCGATTTTCTAAAATTTGCCCGCTGAACGAAACCATTTCGTTAAAACACTGTGGAGCTTGCTCCCTTACTTACATGCCTACTTGTATGGTGGTTACGCCATAATAGTGATTTAGCGGGTTGCACCACAACATGCGACAAAATTCGTAATCTCAGACCGTCAGTTTTTCTACAGACAGTTTTTGCGACTCAGTCCTGTTGTGTTAATAATACTAGAATTTGAGTGATTATACATGATTACAACATATATGCAAAATTGAAGATGAAAACTGGTCCGAATAGTGATCCGCAACTAGTGAGAATCTTTGCCCGCAGGACCAATGACACGCAGCCTGTTGTCATGATAAAATTTCCTGCTTAATTCCTGCTAACGTTATCTATAGCCATTTACAAAAGGGTTGGTTGATTATCAAGCAGTTTCCTCTTCCTGCCAACTTTCCGCTATATCTCGCGAACTCTTCATGAATAAGGGGTTGAATGAACTCTTCAGGTAAAACGTATGCTACGTTGTACGCAAATTTTACAACAGTTGAGACCCAGTTCAGATTCTGAAAACCAGTCTACGTATTAGAGGCAGACCCGTGATCCGCGGAAATGTTTCTATCTCTGTGTACAATACTGAATGAACTGTTCCTATAAATTGAGCTGTAAGCGTTTGGTTTTTGTGCAAATATTACTGTTTACATTGGTTCCTTATGCGGCGATCACGTTATAATGTCCCCGCTGTTTGGAACTTTCGACCCCCTGTAGTCACGACCCTACCGTATAGACAGTCAGGGTGACACTCATACTGTAAGTCAATTGCCGAGGATGTACGACACACCCCTAGCTACTGAATTTTTTCTTTAAAGTGTCGTACACCCCCTTAGCTACCAATTTGGCGCGAATTAACTGTAACAGACACTGTATGTAGATAATGCGGTTTATTAGTCAACGGTTTTGCGTGTTTTTTCTAAATGCTCGATATTTATATTTAGTCCAATGAAAGCTGGTGAAATAATGCCGCACATTGTGCATAAAACCGCAATCAAACACGGTATGCTTGACACTGTCGAGAAGTGGTAATACGCCTAACTAGCTACCTTTGAAATAATTTATTAAAAACATGCGGTGTCTAAAACACCCTGTTGTCAACAGTGTGCCTGACACTGTGTTGTGTACATAGGTTCCAAACGTTGGGGACATTATAACGTGAACGCCGCATTAGTAAAGGTAAATATACTTTTATTTAACAAAGATGTTACCGACAGGGAAAATTCTTTTCAGTTTATAACACGAAGTGGTTTTGAACAATAGTAAACTATTGAGTGGTAATATTTCTATAGCTACGTTTTTATGCGGGCCACGTATAAAGTTATGCATTTTCCTAAAATTCATATTTTCCAAATGTTTTAAATTTCAATCAAATTACCCTGTTTATTACCCAACTTAACTTTGATATTTCCGGCATAGGGAGAGCTCGTAGGTGCCATCTGAGGAGGAAGGGATGCAGGAAACCCAGAGATAATTACATGCCTTGTATGAACAAGTACAAGTTAATACATAGAGGAGCTCTAATATAAAACTGGAGGGGACGCCAATATCAAACTGGAGGGGGACCAATATCAAGCTGGAGGGGGTACCAATATCAAACTGAAAGGGGCCAATATCAATAATGAGCTTGCTGTAACAGATTTTTGTTTCTAATGGCTAGATGTTAGAAAGTTTTGTCTCTTACAGCCAGCTGTAACATATAAAAATCTCTTATAGCCAACCGCTAAATATTTGAAATTCTAATGGATAGCTATTAGAGACTTTTGCATTTTATAATTGGCTCTATAAGACAACAGTTTCTAACAGCTAGCCATTAGAGACAATAATCTGTTGTGGCTAGCTGCAAGACATTTTAGTCTCTAACAGCTAGCTTTTAGATATTTCTGTATTTATTGGCTATCTATATAAGACTAAAGTTTCTTACAGCTAGCCGTTAGAGATTTAACTATCAAACAAGAAGTCGTTAAAGACAAAAATCTCTAGCAACCGTTTGCTAGAAACTAAAATATCATATAACCGTCCATTAGAGATTTAAGTTTCTTGAAAACGGTAGTTAAAAACAAAACTGCCCACTTTTTGCACTTATTAATCTGTGAAACTGCATTAAGGTTCGGTTAAAATTCCTAGCTTATGTCAAACATTTCGTACTCTGCTTCAATGTTAATTTGAAGGGATTGATGTGGTTGTAACGTATTCAAATACACATATTACAATGCCTCACAGACAGTAGCTAGAACCACATAACATTCCAAGCAGGACGTTAAGAATAATTACCGATGTCGTATAGATCTCAGGATACAAGATCATGGAATGGAGGTAAAATAGGTTGTAAAATAGTAGTATTAGGAATGTGGGGAGAGGCTATGAAAATCGATTGCAAGGGACAACTGTTGTAACTCATTAAGGAAAGGGTAGTTTCAAAGGAAACATGTAAGAGAATTAGACACATGATTTTGCGACACAATGCAAAAGTCGAGATGGTGATGGTTCCAGGCAAGATGACTTGTTGTTATCCAAGTTATAGGTAGTTTTAAATTTCCTTTAACACAGTTCCTGAGACAAATGGTCTTAGGTTTGGTGAAATGGCAGCAATATGAGACAGCACCGGGGCGTGTCCGCTTATAAAGTAACACATCCATTAAAGTAATCAAATGCAATTGCATTCCCAATATGGTCTTAATTTCATATAAAGCATATTATTATGATTGCAAGGGTTTAGCATCTTTTTACTAAAACCCTGTCGAAGTTAAATATAGACCACACAGAACGACGTAAGAAATCTTGTAAATTGAATCACTACAAGAACTACCTATTGTACAAAGATCTTATAGTGGTCTAGAAAATCTTTCACAATTTAATTGAATTAGATTTTAATAACTTTTTTACGTATGCGCCCGCCACAAATCCTCAGGACAACCAGGCTTTTGTAAACTGTCTTGTATTACGTAGCAATTTTTGGTGAACGTTATGTACCAATTTGGAATGGCTTACATGTTCATGTTTTGAAGCTATTACTTTAAGGCAGTTTAAATACCGTGTTTCTTTGATTGATTTTCAGGATTACTGCAAGGGCTTGGAATAATTTATCAATTTTGGCATCTTCCAGTCTTTTCCTGGGGTTTAATCTGTATTATTTTAATTTCGTTGCTGTTGTGCTATATTCTGCATTTTTATAAGTTTAGATAGCTTCTTTTTCTTTTCAAATTGTGATGAAGGATGAAACAAAGAAATTCACAAATACCCAAATTAATAAATAAATTTGTCGAAATATGTCCAGGATTTTCACGTTTGCGAGTGTTTTATGAGTCAGTGAAGAGTAGTTTTGTGCCTGAAATGTTCGTCTGTTATCATTTGTAGGTTAATGCTTATGGAGCATCGCTGACGCTATTTGTCGCTTTAAGCAGCGATAGTCGTTTTACTGACACAATTTTTAATTTGTCAAAACGTAGTCACTGCTAGTAGTAACTTTACTGCCAGTGACTGGTTCATAGTGCACTGCATTATTTTTAACAGTCCGCATTTCAATGTTGGTTTGTTAATCTTGGTGACTCGCAGCCCTGTACTTTGGCTGCTCCAAATGATGAATCATTCCTCAATATGCGTTTCTCTATTAATATTTCGCCAAAAGCCGATGATAAATAAATGTTCAAATCATAGTGTTTACTTAATATTAAATCTATACAGATGGTAGAAGAAATTCGAAATTTTGCAACCATTGAAAATTTTATATTGGTCATAGCAAAAGTCCAAGATTACAAACTTATAAGTTAATATTTGGTCAATAATTTTCATCTGACAACTACACTGACAAGATGCAGCCATTGACAACTAAGTAAGTGCAGTTCTAACTAATACCCTGAGTGGCAAAACGCTATAACATGATAACATGGAACAGCTTTTGGTGTGGGGGATTCGGGGGCGACTTCCTCCCCACTTAGGTGTAGGTTGGGGGTAACGCTCTTATAAAGTATTAACATTAGGCTAAGCCAAAGCTAAGGCTTACGGTTAGTATATCGAGAACATCAGGCTTTATTTCGCATATGGGGCTGAATATTACTTTGGCGGTAATTATATGAATCATCTGGTATGTGTTCCATCTATGGCTTGTGTGTTATGCCAGCAAAGAAAATGCTTTCGCAATTCTTTCTCATTAAACATAGTACCAACTGTGTTTGAATGATGTCGCTACATTCTAAAATAATGGTTTTTCACTTTATAATCACAAAATTATTTGGCAAATATTAGAACCACATGTGCCTGTAAATCCTGGTTTTCCTTAGATAACGTAACGAGCGACTATTTACAATGAATTTCACCATTCTAGTGAACAATGCTACGCCCAGAAATGCGATGCTGCATAGTCAGACCATTGTTCCAATCGGACTGTCTCTCAGACTTAGCAACCAACATGGCATTACTGAGTTGGTCGCCCGGTGATACATCTACAACACTGATTAATTTCTATTTTGAACAAATAGTCATTCCGATTTATGGAATATGTTATACAAAATTATGCAAGCAAAGGTATTACCGGTACTACCGTACTGAGATCCGCTGTCAAACTTGCGGGCAAATCGTTTCCGCCACAAAAGCGTTCTTGACAGTTTCACAATTATATGTCTTGACACCGATATGCCTACTGATTGTGATCGATGTTGTTGACGAAGCGAAGGATTGTGTTTGCTGCGGAGTGTAGCAAGCCGTGGTGGCCGGTTTTGGGCACAAGAATTATTCGTACCCGAGCCTGTTATGGTCGATACATGTCCCAAAGGGCTTTTAGAACTGCTATCCGCTTGATGCTCCACGTTCGAAGTCGACGAACAACAAGGTTCGTTGAAACGATGGAAATTGTCAGCAAAATCTCTGTGACTGTTAATATTTTCATCTAGTGTATTTGCTGCAGTAAAAGGATCAGATGTAGTAGGTCGATCAACGGTACCGTCAACGATTGATCTTAGCTGGTTGCTATTGGACTGAGACACAATAGGAGCAGTGGGCGGAAAAATTGATTTATCAATTACACGACTCGACATGAATTTCGCGATATTGAGGTTTTGGAATGCAGCTGTAGACGTTTCCGTTGAATCAGATCCATAGTCTAGCGAGATCTAGAAATGACATGACTGGTTAACTTATATAGAGTTTAGGTTAGGTGTTGTTCTGTTTTGATTTTTCGTAATTTACAACTCATTAAAAATAGCGCTATTAATACCGAGTCGGTCACTTTTGAAACCTTTGAGGAAGTACATGCTTTTAAAACTTTGCTATAAAAGTTTACCATACACGTGCATGCTAATAGTCGCGCAACTGCCAGCTAAGCGATTCTACGTACTGCTCAGATAAAATACGCTGTGGTAATGTTTTTAAATCTACGCCACACGCTGCCATCCAACACCGGAAGCCACGCGGAATACATTTACCGTATTAACCACTCAGTATATTGGTGTTAATCATGTTGTAAGTAAAATATACTTCATTGGCTATCGACATTTACTTTGTTGAAGCATGTGTTATGATCTTTAAATAGCTTTTAGAGTTATTCCTACTTAACATTAAAAATGTCACAAAACCGGCTGGAATTTACTGCAAGCCTCGAACCGAAGATCTGTTGAGTTTCAAAGTTTGACTCTGCGGCAACCGTTAGCAATTACACAATTATCGAGCAGTCTGTGTAATCATTTTGCTGTTGTCTAGTTTCTTAAGGCACCTCAGAAAGTTAACGAATGTTTGAACGTACGCCAAACATATGTCATTCGTGAAACTTACTCAAGACAAACTTCGCCATTATCGCCACGGCCGCTGAACAACGGTGGGTATTAACTTTTTAGTCATGTGATAGGCTAAATTTTGTTCAACACAGGTGCAATGAGTATTTATGCAGTCCGCCGACAAAATACCATTGACAGATAGATTCTGACAAGTATAGATGAGCAGCGTCTTGTCGTTCAAAGCTCCGATAGTTCATTTCTTTACACTCGTTCTGTCCTATCACACTTCAAACGCGTTTGTATAACGTGATAAAATTGTAAGACATGTATGAAATAAAACTCATTAGAGTAGCTTTTTATAACATGCGTACAACTAGGCTTATGGCTCTCTGTACAGTATATATTTGTAGCAGCTTCAATTTAGCCTGCCCTGAGGCATGGAAAAATTGAAAACACAACTGCTCCAGCGAAGCATCTGTGTCAGTTTTAGTTTTTTATAGATGAATAAGTGAGTGAAACATTTAACTTTTTGGCCAAGGTCATCTTATTTAGCTGTTACTGCGGCGGTGATGTGATTGAGCTGGCACTTGTTTTCACATGTTACCCTAAACTGTACAGGTAAAAATAAAATTATACTAAATGCCTGGAGTGACTGAATGACAGCTACCGTCCAGACTACTACTCGCAAATCTTAAATATATATTTTAATGTAAATTGCCTAAAACTGCAGTTTTTCGAAAAGAAACGAATCTGGATTAGACTTACGCGGTAGGAGCAGGTGCCTAACTGAATTCAAGGTATTCAAAGTTTGGTCTGAAAAGAGAAGTAGTTCGCCTCCTGCTTCAGATTTCTAAGTATCCTGAAACATTTCAATAAGTACTCGTACAATTTACTAACCTACGTGCAATGAAGGCTTAAATTGTTTTTCACTTGCATCTAACATATTAACTAAAGTTTTTATAGAAATTTTTGTATATTTATCTTCAAATTGTATAAACATTTTATCAACCCAAACATGATTCTAGTCTCGGAGCAATGCTAAAGGCTACAGCGACATATATAATTTTACTTTTTACCTTGGTTGAAGTTTAGCAAACTTCATGCCATCCTGATGAAGTGCGGTGTAACAGACAAGCAAAATAAGAAATTATTTCTACGAATTAAACCAAAACCAACAATAAGTAATCTTGTTATAAGGCAATTTTCGGAAGCATACGCAAGTTGTTCAATTCTTAGAAATTATGGTAGCATTTTAATGCCTTCGTAAAGGTGTTCCGTAAATTTGTATTACTAGTGTAAAAAAGTTTTGGCAGCTTAAGATCTATCGACCACCTCGCGGTTATAGATGCGAAGCAAGGACCCCCTGTGTTGAAGATATACATCCCTTGTTTTAAGTACTAATTACTGTGTTAGTGATCAAAGAGAGAAATCACTTCTCGAACTATGCCTGCCAATGTCGTATTATGTTTTGTTAATGTATTTGTTACAAACATTTCGACAACAGAAACGTTCAGAAATACTTATCTTCTAGGATATGTATTTAAGCTCAACGTTTGACTTTTGAGACAACCATCACATATTTACCACATTATCACCAATAGACCATTTTGGTTTATCAGCGTGCGGTGCGACAGCGCAAGCAGTTGACGATGGTTGACTGCAAGATGTTGATGTTTGCGAAGGCGTTTCAGAGACAATTTTTAAATTATAGTTGTTGTAGTCCAGGCAAAAATTTTCGACAATCTTGCTGCAGTGGCTGTGGTTCGCTGCAGTACAGGTTTCGTCGCATCCAGACGGTCCTGCATATGCCGTCATTCGTTGGTTTCTTGAGCAAGTCGGATTACTTTCAGAGCGACCTAGCAATTTGAGCTTCGATGATCGTTCTGAAATTCATAATACATTTGTGTGAGGTATCTTTCCTATTTACGTTAAATTATTATATATTTCAATAATAACTATAGATATTTAGTACCGGCCGATTTATGACTCGCAGCCGTCAGATTGGCCATTTTAAGACTTTTGTCAAATTGTATACTATGGCATTTAATGCACCGCTGTATTACGACGAAAATTCCAAATTTTCATATTTAATCGTTGAAATCCATCACCAATAAAACGGGGTGTCCGGCAAACGTTTTAAATTTGTGCCACCGTAAGCAAAGTCGAAAGCGGACATTTACTCGAATTTAATAAAATACATCATCGTATCAAACTTTCCACGTTTAATTAGTCTGCTAATTTGGATTTGATGTTGCTACACTAAATATATTAAAATAAAGTACATGTTAATACTAAATAATTAAATCCTTGCCAGCAATGTAGTTTCCAAACATTTCTGTCCTCTTCCAGCTATGAAATGATTGAATTCAAAACATAAGGAACCAGTTGTAAATACAATAGCAAATTCGATTTTATTGTGGGCTAAATGCTCCATGTGGCTTTCTGATTTTGGTGCAACTTGTGATCAAACTTACATTTGTGTTCACTAATACATGGTTCGTTCAGCATGCTTTTTCATACGATGGTGTATTACTTCCCGGGCTCCAACATCTAAACAGATGCTTTATTTTGCAACCGTTGAGCAACCGTTAATAAATAGCAACTAATAATTTTGCTTGTGATTATGAATATCTAATTTTTCCATTTCCTACAATTATGCTTTAATTTCCTATAATTAACTGCTGTGACAATTGCTTCGTTAAAGCAAAAATGTACGAAACTTCGAAAAAATAACACTAATCCAATCTTTCGATTTTTAAACGGCACGACTTGTTGGTTTAGAAAACGACGATGTGTACAACATTGGTATACATAAGGCCTGTTGAAGCGCTTAAACGTTTTGCTCAAATTTTGAGCTCAAAATTTGACCGAATTTTGGCAGCAAATTTTACAGGATAATGCAATGTTTCAAAATTTGAGATCAAAATTTTATCTCAAACTTTTTATGGTAATACATCTCGTCGATGATTTGCTGAAGGAGTATCACTGAAAGGTTTGGAAAATGTTCACTTTTGGTCAAACTTACCAAAAATTCAAAAAAGATGCTTTCAAAATTTGTTCAAAATTTGACCAAAAAGTCTGAGCGTGTGAAGACGCTTTTAAAACAAAATTTCTATACTTGTGGTAATGCTGTATTCACATATACTCAAACAGAAAATTCTGTATGCACGTATTGAAAATTTATAACCGTCCGTTTTCAGCACTAACTGTTTACTTTGCTAAATGGTTTCAGTATAAACTCCAAAATTGTGATTAATGATAAACCATAAAAAATTCGGGTTAACAAAAATGCAAAGTGGAGGTTTTTCAATCTCATCGAACAAAAAATCCACATAAACATTGCGCTTCATGCATTAGTTCATAGGCTGCTGCATCGTCAGAGTGGCACGTTGACACAACTTGTTGCGGTAATCGATTTCCGATGACTTTTCTACGAATAATTCAGTAGAAAAAAAAACAAATGTCGACAGGCTCATCAGAAGCTATGGCAACAATAGTACTTTTAAAGAACATCATATGGAAAGTACTTAAATACAACTAATGTACTCAAACCTATTTTACCTAAAGGAAAATGGAAACTTTACATGCAGACGTTTTTTATATTTAAGTGATTAATGTCGTAAAATTTGTTGATGAGAACGTTTGTAACAGAATAAATAAATATAACTGTGAGTAAACTTAGGATGACCAACCAACCATCGTGTTTTATAGTAAACCAATACCAAATCACAAACCTTTATTAAGAAAAACCCGGATTTTTTAGTTTTAAGTAACTCGTAGTTGGCAAAATTAAATCCCAGTGCCAGAATTTATACCTTTCCCCAAACAAATTTATATTTTGCAGAAATTCAGTTCCTTAATTCACGTCGGTTTTAAATTCGGGTTATACGGTGTTCGCGAACAAATGTAGTGCAACAATAATCACATAAACAAATCGGTGTCATAGTTTAAGCTATTGGTGCTGGTGAACAAAACCAGCTTAGTCTAAATTCGGAAATATTTTCTTTCTCAAAAATTTACGTAATTTTACTTGAATTTTGGTCAATGCAAAATGAGCAATTTTTCGAACAGTTTTGTGCCGAATTTGATTAGAGTAAAAATTGTTTCGGAAAAATTTTTTTAAAGAAATGGCAAATTATGGTGGTTATTGGGCACTTTTACTTGCTTCCGCATAACAATACTTGAGCTCACTTGATACGATTAACAAAGCTCTTAGAGTAAACTTCAAAGAAGCAAAAACTCAATAATACACCAACAATGCAATTTTAAATATATAATTGTAATCATATAGTATAATTATAATATGTGATTATATAATTGTAATATATAATTATTTATGATAATTATATAATTATAACATATTATATATAATCATCATATAATTGTTGAATATAATTATTTATTATAATTATATCATGCAATTTAACATATAATTATATATTATAATTATAATAAATAATTATATATCATTATATAAGTGTAGTATATGATTATTTATTATAATTATACAATTATGATATATAATTATATATTATAATCATATTATATGATTATAATCATACATTATAATTGTATTATTTATATAATGTAATATATAATAACATAATTATATAATATAATCATAATATATGGTAATGACATAATTATATAATTATCACATATAATTATATATTATAATATATAATTATTTGTTATAATTATATTATATAATTATAATTTTTAATTACGCATTACATATTTCAATATATATTTCTATATAATATATTTTAATTATATATTATAATTACATAATTATACTTTACATATAACATATATTGTGCGAGATATAGTCAAGCAGTGTTGTTGTAGCGTGAAACATAATTTTGAAACTTTCGATTTGCAGCTACATATAGGTAGAATTAAAACCACAGCTACAAAATTTGTTAATGTGCAACAAATAATGCATAGTATGGGTAACAGCGGTTATGAACATAACCAAAAACTGTGTAAGGATTAAAGGTAACGTCACAAACCGTGTATCAATGGAGAGCACTATAGGATGACGATGTACAGTGACTGCACACATATCACTGAGAATGCCGCATAAAGTTAAAATGTTGATGAATTCCGAATGCTCAAAATCAAAAAGTATTCGTACTGTGCTGGTTTTGCTAGAATTTTGGCAGAAAACTGTTGTGCATCTGAAACAGAAAGCCGCGTCAATAACCATATTCAATAACCAAATCGATTTTCGTATCTGATAGTTGTGGAAGCTACGTTCGCTACACTGGGTTTGTTGCAGTATTAAGAACCAATTCAATCTAAAAACACGGATAAAGCTATATGTTAAGATTTTAACAGAACCAATAGTGTCGTTTTTGAACCATTAATAAATAGCTTGCCTGGCCGTCTGGTGTTGTTGTTGCAACCTTCGAGCGGAACCACCGTCATCGTCAACTCGTCCAACTTCGTCGCCGGCGGCGATGGCTGCTGCGCCACTGATCTCTCATCGCTATCGAAATTGATAGTTTCGATACTGCGGTTGTCGCTATTTGTCGACGCGCCGTATTGAAAATTATTCATATGGCTACTGCTGTCGCAGTTGTTGTTGTTGCACTGTTGATCGATCGACCGTTCACTAGCGGATGAGCTTCGTCGACGAATACGAGCTGGTTGCCCCTTTAACGTTTTCGAAAGTTCATCTTGAATACCACCGTAGCGTTGGAATTTTAGTCGACTGCTGAGCAGAGCCATCCTGTGTTACTTTACGAGCGGATGCCGGCCTTTAATCTGTTTTACAAGTGTTTTTATAATCCAGATATTAACATTTTAAAATATAATCTTAATATAGAAATTCACAGGTATATACTTCATTTACTACTGGTTTTCGACCGTAAATACATATTTGACTTAGTTCTGCTGTAAAAATTCCTTCCAATTTGTGTTCGCGAAAATTCAATGAAAGTTGCGGATTCATACTGACCTTTGACCACTCTCTGCTTTGCAAATGTACACCACGTTTGTATCTACAAACTAAAATGCTATAAAGGTACTCTTTCAGCAGCACTGAAAATGAGCTGATTTCGTCGACAATAATTGTTCAATTACTCCCTGCGAACAAAATAAAAAAATTTCGCTGCGTAAGGCGAGCGAAATGGCCCTATTTATCCACGATATTGACTTTACGTAAGTTTCTTGTACTCAGTTGTTCGCCATTTGCATTTTCACTATTATAATTCACTCGCTTTACGATGATCTTTATTAAGATCCTCGATCAACAGGTCCGGCAGCAGAAACTGGTTGTTGCATTCTCAGGTTAGAAACAAACAACCCAGGATCTAAATGTAGCTGCGACGAAAATTCACAAACAAATTACACATAAAATAAAAAATCTAAAGACAACTCGAAAGGCAGCGTCACAGAAGATACAACAAAAGGAATTTTACTGCATTGAATAATGACAAAAAACAACGCAGCCTCCTGAAATCTCGAAAACAACAACTATCGACAACATCAAAGCTAAAACAAGAAATCGTGTGGTCGACTGGCAAAGCTTTGCCAAGCCAAAAACAACGTTTTTAAAAACCCAAAACTTGGGAGTCAAACCACAGCGACAAGATTTGTGCAGCAACACATAATTTCAGAGAAAAATAACTCCTGTATCTCCAAAGTTAGACTCGTAAATAGATATTTATTGTTTTAAAGATTTTATTTCAATTTCCTGGGCATTTTTGGGTGAGAAAATTTCTTAATCCTTCTTTTAAAAAATTTTTTTAACACAAAGACTGTGTATATAAAATATTTGAAATATCGTATCTTTATATTAATATATAAAACGTATACATGCGTATTTACGTATATATAATTATGTTTATTCGCAATTGGTTTATGTAGCTGATTTGTGAGCTTTTCCAGGTAAATACGTGGGTTGCAAAGATATGCTGATGAAATTTGAGCGAAACATATTAGCGATGACTGATGTTAGCTCAACAGTCAAATATCCGTGGTTAAAATTGATATTAACTTCTCTGCAGTAACAAATATTTCCTTCATATGATGTAACGGTGCACAGCTTCATTGAACAATTGAAAGACTGACTAAAGGAACTAAGATATTCCTGCTGTAATTCGATTTGTGGCTGATACTGTTATAATTCACCATCTATGCACCTGATCTGCTAGTATGGGTAGGCATGTGGTGTGGCGAATTTTTTTGGCCGTCTGTCTAATGATGCTGCGAAATGGGTTTTGTCTTAATATTCAACAGTTACCAAATATTGACAGGTTTAACTTTATGCAGTATGACGAACCTCCTCATTTTGCGATAGTTGTGCGCCGTCGAAACTTTCCCTGACAGCTAGCTGGCACCGCCGAGTCCTTGTCGAATGGCCTGTTCGTTATCCTGATCTAAACCCTCCTGACTTTTTTAGGTAACCCACAAACGTAACCCACAAACCCTGTGGTGCCTGACAGAGGCTGTATCGGAAGAGGTTTCACTTCTGGAGCCTGACATGGTTCGAAAACTCTGCCAAAATGCGCGTTTCCTACTAAAAGAAAGCATTGATCTTGGAGTCGTCCATGTTCGCACTTAGGGTAGGTTTTACTCACTCATAAACCTAAGTTATATATGAGAGTACCCGCATACCAAAACGCTTTTAGATATGTTCATTATTTCCCCGGCTGGGTCACTTTAATACTGGGGCGTTCCTTATGGGTCATTCTACATTATGCATTTAGCTTATTTGCGAGCAAATTCATGAATTGTCTAGGTGCCAAAGAGCGATAAAGCAGCGCTTTTTAGGTGAAAATAATACATCCTTTGAATTTTGGAATCACTGTACTTACAACTTTCCGAGAAGTATTTCGTGCGCCAGTTCCTTTGTCGTTCCCTCGGAATAGTCAGTCGGATTAGTCGAGAAAATCTTAAAGTTACACTGCTGAGTTAAATTCAATGGTATGGCCTGATGTCAGAGATAATGTAGCTACTTATAAACAAAATTGTTCATACAGGGGAAACTAAATAACAAATCAGTTCTATGTATATTCTTTACTCATCAGTCATATCAATTTCTGAAAACAAAACTCTGTATTTTTTCAAAAGGATAAAAATACAATAACCGAATATCGCTTTCTAAAGACAAGTTTCTTAATGGCATGACGTTCTAAGAATGTTTTTGAAAGTTGAAAAAATATCAACAGCCGGCGTTCAAAGCAAACTTGATGTAGTTACGTAATCTCTAGATTTTCTTATAAAATTCAAAAGTAAATGTAAATTGGGCTTCGTTTGAGAGGCATTAGCCGCTATTTTCGACAACGAGCTGGGAAGAAGATAGGTGGGGGAAAACAAAGACACAATTACACGGTTGTTGTTCAATGTAACAATCCCTCGAGCCAGGTATATTTGAGAAGTAAAATAATTCTCAGTAGGTAATTGAGGACAAGTTGCAAGCCAACTCTTTTTGTTCAGCCATTTATAGCCGAAAAAATGGTCATAAACACACAAAGTTGCTTGTGAAAAATGCTGCGAAACATTCAATTTCCTGGTTAAGCCACATTTGTCAGCGAAACCCATTGTCAAACACTTATATTTTGACAGAAATTTGTCAATTCTTAATACAATTCGTCGTCGTAGATAGGTGCATTTTTACAGGCAATTGTACAAAAGAAAATACCGTCTACAGTAAGGAAACCATTAAAGATATTTCAAAATAAATCATTGCATTTATGGCTTTAAGAAGCATTGTAAAAATTTTAAGCTGCCCATAGTTGGTTGCACAACCGAGAAAGCCTGATATGATCTGACATTTATAATATTTACATCTGCGCTTGATCGACGCTAGTAAGAACTTTAATTTTAAGTCACGTGAAGCAAACCTGTTATAAAATCTTCACAGAATTACAGCTTCGTGGATTGTATAAAGTGCCGGGATCGGGATAAAACGGTTCACAAACAATGAACAACAGATAAGCGCTCAAATATGCCCCGTTACAGCGAAAGTTTTTGACTAATTTACACCAAAGCGATAACAACATGGATATGATCAATGCAAGATGTACGATACCGTACCAAAAGTTTTCAGTTCTATAATTTTAAAACTTAACTAGATGCTGAAGCTAGGACCGTATAGTTTAGTGTCATTGCTTTTAATTATTTGTTACACAGATCAAGCCATGACTAATATTTAGATCAAACGAAATGGATAAGTAACAACCTTAACTAATAGGTATCATTTTATTCACGTCTGAATTTAGAGCGAACCGGAGCATTTATTGCAAAGCTACAGACTAAGGCAGTAGTATATGGGCATTTCGATTCGTAAACTACATAGCACCGCATTTCATAGCTATGCATATATAATGCGATGAATTCAGCAGTATCCGCGTATCCAATAACCGACTTAAATGGTAAAACTATGACCTTTAATAGAATCTACAATTCCAAAAGTACATATTATAAAACGAAATATATACAAATCTTGGTCGACAAAATTGCATATAGCAATCTAAGCCGTAGTTTCGCTGCAAGCGAGTTGTACAGAAGGTAGTCCTCCTACTTTTTACTGAAAAACGTGAAAAATTTTAACTGATGTGGTTATAACAAGCTGAATTTAATCGATCGGCCACCTCGACTTTTTTCACCACCCTCCATATTTGAAGAGCTTGCGATGCCTCTGAGTAGTTTGGACGAGGTTTAGAAAATATCGACTATATAATATGTAGCTTATTAGTACATCCATCTCAAAATTTAAACCAAAAATCGCCCGCCGTCCTTAAATCATTGTAACAGCACTAACTGCGCATTTTTGACACAAAATTGGCAATTTTTGCTTTCTTATTCAGCTGCTAAAAGGGTTATCGGATATGTGCCTGCCATGCCATGCCTGCAGTTGTAGTACAATAAGCCTGCTGATGGGAACAACAATATTCAACATGACTTTGTTTTAAAAGAACTTTGTTTTATCCCAGCTCTTGGAAAGAAAGACATACATAGCAGTGCTTCTACCACTATTTGCCGATGGTTAATTGCAATCAATTGTATGTCCGTAAGAACGTTCCCGAGCCATATGCGTTGTTGTAGCAAAATTTTGGTTTATCGCGGTAACCTGGCAACAGGATAATCGGTAATAAAATATTTGTGCAAAATGCTTTGCACTAAAAATAAAATTATTTGCCGCTCTAAAGATGGTACTGCGCACCCTTTAAATTTTTATAACCATTAAACCAAAACGATCAAAAATATAAAAGTTGTAACAGCATAGATTTAAAAAAACTTAAGCCGCAAAGAAAAGAAGAGAATATGAGTTTATGTTTTGCTAAACGAATACCAGATTAGACGTAATCGCGTGTTCGATATATGTGCGATTCGAGTAGAATTCCTCGAATAGAAATTTGAACTGTACAGCAACGAAACTTAATATTACGAGATAACTTCCTGGAAGCAACCATACCTCCCAATTTAAATAAAGTCCAAAAAGTCTTCTTATCTAATCTTTAAAAAACAAACTATAATTTATTTCAAATTTTAACAACTAATTGCTAATAATTGTTGGCAATATCGCTTTTACTACTGGTTTGACTGAAGCTCTGTATTTACAGCAATACCCTCACAACCGATTACATAATACTGATTAAAACTCAGTTTCACTTTCTAAAACTGTAGGTTGTCTTATTTTATTTAAAGTTTAGACAAAATTCAATGTTGAAGTTTTTGCGTTCGGTTTGTTTGATCTAGGTTTAGTTCACATGCTTAAAAGTTGGCGGTCATGGGCACGCCGAACCATTTTATTGCACTTTTTCGCCGAGGAAAAGTCCATTAATTATTTCAAAAACGTTCCCCTGATCAGACCACAAGCTATAATTTACAAACAAACAAATAGATAGAACTACATGAAGATACCAGCCGAGTTAAATGAGTTGAAAAAGTGTGTGCGCCTGAACCCGACAGGATTTATTAGTAAAAGGTGAATGTACGCGTATTGCTTCTTTGTGTATGAGATTTCAACGAACTTGAGACTCTAGTGCAAACATCGAGAATCGTTGGCTCAGTCTCCTGTGTGAAGGGATTAACTTAACGAAATTTAAGTTGTCTTAGACTTGTTTCATGCCTTTTAAACATATTGGTAGTTAACTTTGAGCTATTAAAGCAGCGAATAAACCGGCCTTCAAAAAGCCACTAAAATATGCCGTAAAATACAAACGTTGTCTTGGTACATTAATGTAATCTAAAATGGTTTCACGTCGACACGAGTTATCAGTTTAATCTGAGACAACTAATTTTTGGTATTGAATAACAAAATATGGAATAACATAAATGATAGAGTACTTAGTTTTTTGCATGTCGGATCCTACCAATCTAATAGAATAAATATAATAAATAATTTTCGTCTAATATAATGTAAATACTTGGTTATCGCGGTGTGTGTTAATGTGAGATACTATCTGTGCATACGCCGTTTGACCACGTCTGAGATTATTTACGATAGCTGTATGACAATAACGGAAATTTAAATGCGGCAGGATAAGTATTCGCTTCATTTTCATAGTCTCTGTATGGACCAGTAACGCTCTTCTGAACATCTGTGTCGGCTCAAACCCGAATCAATCTGCATACTTGTGTGATGAAAATAATCGCATTGCATTGAAACGTTGATTCCAAACAACGCAACTTCATCAAAAATCAAATGTTCCAACTGTTGTAAACTGTTTGTTTAAATCCACTGCACAATGTATCACTGTACTGAAGAACAAAATACGAATATTAACATCTATTTTCATACATTAAATGTGTGAAGTTATTTTCACACATTATTAGATAGGGTCCGTTATTTGCAAACTATCATAGCAATCTTGGCATGCTTAACGCTGCAGGGTACAGTTACCAGCAGCGGAACGTGCTTGTTATTACATGCCGCATAATGTTTAGAAATAATAGATGCTCAATTGGAACCATTGTATTATCATGGAGATTATTTGTACTATGCAAATAATCTGGTCCATATATGGCATAAATTAACTACGAAAATCAGCAAGCATGCTTTAATAAGTATAATTTTCTAAAAATTAAACATGCAAACGTGCATAAAACACTTTAAGGTCACTTTATAATCGATTTTATTAAAGATACTTTGAGCAATGTAAATCAAAAATGTGTTTTTGGGTCATGGAAAATATTATTGGCTAGGAAAGTGACAAGTGACCTGAGGCAAAGCTTGCGAAGTCTCAGTAGTAGATATAATTGTTTTAATTTGTGTCGTGTGTAAAAGTGGAGTAGCGGAGCTTACACTGTCGGACACCAGATCAAGTTATAGTTGTCTCTGCAAAAATGTATTTGTGTGTTTATTCATATGATTTAAACAAAACTATTTTGCCCCTATAATTGTGCTGTCACAAAATTTATTAATTTACTGTTATACATATCTGCTGCGGATATCTAAACGAAATTAATATGGTTTTTTCCAAGCTAAAAGATGGCAATATAATTTTGCGTATTTTATTAAATATATAACTGGCTGGTTATAGGAAACTATTTGTAGGTAAGTATCAATAAATAAGTCGTATAAAATTAAAACGATATGCGCCGTAAAAGTATACTAAAGTCCGCCCACTCAGCACCGAACAGGGTAAAATCATCTGTAACATTAGCCCTGACCGTGGGTTTTGTGCCGTTATTATATCATGAGGATAGCTATAACAGGCATATCGCTGTCGCTGACATATGATCTATGTTCATGTCTACTGTGAAAATTGAGGCCAAATCGGCGAGCCCGTTAATGAATCCAGACGATAAAGCAACATTAGAACTTGAAAAATTTGCTATGTAATTAATGTCAATAACACTACTGATCTTTCAAAAAATATAGAAGGTCGATTCGATATATATTTAATGTACTGTGTTAACATGGTGCAGTGTAAACACTACAAATCCTTTAATTACACATGAAGGATATGAAAATAATGATAGTTGGACTAGAACTTTAATAAATGGTGAGCTCAGAGGTGCATCATTAAAACGGGCGGTGCCATATTTTTTGCCGCAATATCTGGGGCCCGCAAAACTCTGATAAGTCAGTGGTATACAACATTTCTTGATCTTTGTGCGAAAATTTCCCATCCTTTGTACCAGCTGTTGGAAGACTGTTTTCTGTAAACTTCCTTAAAATGGTATAGGAAATACCGTCGCAGCAATGCTCAATATCAACGCTAGAAAGGCGTACATAAAACTGCTATAATATCGTGGGCTCATAAGGCGTATTAATTTCGCATTCGCTTTAATTGTTTTAGAAGACCAAAATTATATTCTTTAGAATATTATTATATAAAACCGAAGCGGTTGACCTGTTTTTACTTTATGGAGACGTGGCAATTATGATATATTTATATTGTTGGTGAATTGCTAGATTGTACAGAGAATAGTGAATTATACCGCAGTATCGAAAAAGGTCAAAAACTGTCTCGCCTTTTTGACCAGCATACTTTTTGACCAGGATGGTAATCTAGGATACATTTATGAGACTGGAGCCGCTTTAAATTGTGAAGCCGACGCAGAACGACGAAGCATTTGATTTCAAACTCGATCGTTACAAGTTTGTTCACTCACGTTCTTACTACTATCTTACTTGTCCCCACTGGAGCTGGTTTTCATTGCCAGTTGTATCTTGTTGTACCATACTGAGCAGATTTCAGCGGCTCATAACACGGCACGAATGTAACCTTTGGGTGCATAGTCTCCTGTAATCGCACCAGTATCACGAGGCGTCTGAGCAGACGAGACCCCAATTGCCGCTCAATTATCGAAATATGACATTTGTATTTTTATTACGTAAATTAAAGAAATCCGTATGGATCGCGGCAATGTTTATCAAGACGAAAACAGACGACTCCGGACCTATGTGGAAATAACCAGGTAATGGGTGATATTTCTGTAAAAGTCCATTTAGACTGGAAAGACATCTTTACGCAATACGTTAGCACTTGACGCAAGCGTTCCGGGCAATCGGGCAATCTGTACCTAACCACGAGAATATACAGCTTCAAGTTATGCCATCCACTCTTTAACTGAGACAGATTGTAATGTCTCAATAAGCCGGTTTCTAAATTTGGAGCAAAATCCGAAAGTGTGTATCAGTTAACCACGTATTCTTGCAATGATGCTCAATTCTGAATGTGTATTACTTTAGATTATGCAGGCAATGCACATCATGTCTTTTTTCATTGTGGCTACATTTTGAACAAACTCTGTCTTCAGCAGCCACAAAGGCATTTCAGTGCTAACAGTTTTATTTATTTAAATATCGCACATATTTTTCATTCCACAAAGCATAAGTGATTGTGGATCCAATACAATGTGAGAATTATCCGAGTGCGCCAGAAACAGTTTCAAAAATTTGCAGAATATCCTGGTATTCTTTGTCTTTGCTGTAGGGAACTATGCTTGACATGACTTTAGATTCATTCACCGTTTTCCAAGTGTTATAACGATCTTAAGACGGAGAGTCGTGCACAAATCACCAGTTTCCCGCATGTTTCCTGTCACTATTTTATGAATTCGGTCGCAATTTACTGACCACACACTTGGAATTTGACAGCATACTTCTTTTATACACTCATGAACCGCCAACGCAGATTTCCAGCTACGCATATCATTTGATGAACGCGGACACAAGTTCGAGAGTGAAGAAATGTGCCGGTACATAAGTTGTGTTCGACATGATAGAGCCCCTGTATGCGTTTGCGAAACTGAGAATACCGATAGAAGGTATTTTACGAGAATTTTTGGACAATTTAGCCTCATGGTTTTGACAAAAGAACTACCACGGTGCAAGAAGCAAAAGTGGACTCACGTATTACAGCAGAAATAATAATGTAGAGGAAAACGCTCGCTTGATTGTAAGGACAGCGCTTATATATTACTTCTTTTGTAGGGACACATGAAGGCCCTTGCTGGGATTGGTCTTTTTTGGATCCGACAGAAGTTCTGTCTGTGGCGAAAAAACTTTCGAAAGGTCACACTAATTTCACTAACTTGGATAATCGATACTTAAGTGATATCTCTGCAAGACAAGCAATACTAGGGCTGGGCAACGTCGATTTTGCAGTCAAACGGCCAGTCGTCCGTTGACCAGGAAAATTTTCGGCCGACAGAGGGATAACGGCCGGCCGTCATTTAATTTGAAGTCGACAGCGTAACGACCGACCCACGGCTCCACGGCCAGCCGTGGCTCAACGGCTGGAAGACGACGAATTAACGGCTGCCGCCCAAGAACATTCTCTTACTGCGATACAAATTTAATATTCTTAAATTGATCTTCAGCATTTGTTCAAAATTGGTTTGCATATGAAGGTTTTGCATGGCGTACGGTGAAATGGGTAAAGTGTCTAATCCCACGCCTAGGCCGATTATAGCAATACTTTACTATATTCAGGGCTGGTCAACGGCTAGCTTTGAAGTTTATCTTAAACACTGACGCATATTACTTCAATTATATACATTTATGTTATGTACATATATATGACAAGATCGTACAAGACGGTACAAAACATTGTATGTCGACTATACGCATATTTGTATGTACATCAAATAATTACATGTACATCAAATAATTCCAGTAGTGTGGCTTAATTCACCTGTTGTACAGCAGTAAACGTACAGACCACGGCCGACTGAGCGACGGCCACTAACTGCTGACCAACATTCTTTAGCGACTGTCAAAAGCAGAAAATTATTAACGGCCGGTCGTCTACCGTTACAGCTGGCAGACTGGTTTGCGGCCGTTAACGGCAGGAAAGTTGTTCACGGCCGCCAACGACTTTCATGGCCGTTGCGCAGCACTACGAGCTACAGTTTTAAAGGTATGTTTTTAACGATGTGTATGTTAATGAAATCTAGATGTTTCAGCGTAGCTTTAGTGGTATGTTAATGAAATCTAGATGTTTCAGCGTAGCTTTAGTGAAAATAAGCATAAATTTAACAGCTATGGCATAAAAGATTCGTATGTCTCCGAAAAAACTGCAATTCACTAAAATTTTTAATTAAGTCTGACACAAAGCTAGGATATGAAAACTAATGGGAAATGGACTAAAAGTGACACCAGATAAAGTTTTCAGGTATGTTATGATATGCAAAATTCGAGATGTGGATTTATACGGTATTTGATACAAGTGATACGCAAAGTCGGAATCGAATCGTTAATACATTCAGTTTTCTATACTTTGTTACTGCTTGATCACGAACGGGAGCAAATCGAGTAAAATTAATTATTTCATACTTGTGGAAACAGTCGTATTTACTAAACTGAGTTTCAGTAAAATTGGTTTACGCATGCAGAGGCACACATGTGACAACTGTTTTAAGATTTGCATGTTATGCTATTTAAAATAGACAAAATATATTGCTTATAGTAATAACAGGACAAAGTATTATAGACCTCGAGATATGAACATAAATACCATAGAATACATCGATTACTGCGTCAATCAATAAAACTGGCCCGACCTGCTGTTGTTTGATTGTGAGTATCATGAAACACATATCGCAAAGTATTAGCTCTGCTTGTGCAGTTTAATTTAATTCTACAACGATCGATGTACAACGTGAACGTCCTACTGCCTCCAAATTGCAATAATACTAAGAACGTTATCTAGCTGTGATCAACAGTACTATAAGACAACTCCTGATTACACATATTAGAAAATAGCCTAGGTTGCATGTATGCTTGCGATATTATAATAACTATGTTAACATTACAACGCGGCGACCTCAAAATTTTTTCCCGGCAACACAGACCAAATACAATCAACGAGAGCGACAGTTGTCCTGTCGCAATCGATCACTGTAGCAGTTTTTGGGTCGCTGTTATCGTAACCAAATGTTAGGCTAATAGGCACAGAATGACCAAAAAATTATCACAAGGGCTAGACTCCAACCTACAAAGCCATAAACTCATTAATGCGATATTAATTAACTTATGCCATGATTTTGCAGATCATGATATTTCAAAAATTTATCCAGTTTTTTTTCGGCTCTTCCAAGGCCAAAGTTAGTCAATTTATAATATAATAATAATAGCGATAATTTTTAGTACCATTCGACTTATCTGGACAATCTTGTTCACAAATGTCTTTTTCATTTATGCCAAATTTTTTCCGGTTTCGTTGGAACCAAAACGTTTAGAAAAATCATTTCCTTATAAATATTTGGTTTTATAAATCTTTCGAATTGCATAGACGAGCTGATGGGAATGGCTGTAAGGTCAGCTGGCGGGACGACTTGGCTTAGGCTAAAGCGCACTTTATACCATAGGCTTAAGATTTCACGCAAATGGAACTTGCTTCATAATACGTGATGTCGTTCAGCTAACTTTGCAACATTGAGCTCGTCAATGCGATTCGAATGGTATATGAAGACATACATTTACAGAGAAAAAAAATCTTTTAGAAATTATTGGGTACCAACGATAGCCCAAAACCATTGGTAACTTAAAAAAAGCAAAGTCGTGGATTCGCATATCACCTTAGTTGGCGTATTCAGATGTCCCGATCTGAAATATTAGCTTCGAAATAATATATCTCAGCATTTAATCAACAATGATCCACATTGGCCACATCAAATGTTTACAGGTATGATACATTTTCTAAAGACCAATCTCTAATAGTTAATAATCGCTGTTACCTCTTGGGTGTAAGCCCAACGGTGAAAATTAAGTTTGCTGCTAATTTTTGGGTCGCTTATGTTAATATATAGTTTAGTCATGTTTATTTGAAACTTCCAGAAAATATAAAAATCATAGCACGCCACATGCGTTAGAGGAATTTGTAACGACACCGTTTTAACTATTTCATATTGTGGCATCGCAACAGATTTAGTATATTATCAATATGTGTCGGGAGGCATTTAATTATGGGTTCGATTATAGCGTGATAGAGGCCCTAATATTTGTGTTTTGTTCCCTAATAAAAGGCAATAGCAATGTCCGCTCACTGTTATTGTGGAAAGGCACATATCTACAGAATAGTGGCTGTCACTGTTTATATATGGCTATCGTATACAAATTTTAGACAATTAGGCATTTCAACAGTAGTTGATCTGGCCTCTTAAGTTTAGTCGGATTAATGGGCACAAGCCTAATTTTCATGTGGCGGCAAAGGTCTCGATTTAATAAAAATACAACTTAATGAAACAAACAATATCGTTCAAAGCTTTAAGCTGTATTATACGAAGTACCAGCGTTACTATAAACATGAACACGATAATAAATATTTCAATGATTGAGTTTATAAAAAGCGAGAAAACAATGTCAAAAGCAAGCAAATTCAAAGGAGAATGGCATCGCAAGGCAATTACTGTAGTAAATGCATTAATGCAGAACCTTAATTCGAAGCGTCTCCAAATCGCGATAACAACAAACTTTGTAAAAAAACTAAACTTTGCAAAAAACTAAACCAAAGATATTGCGCGACATCCGAGTTGGCGTATTGTCTAGCATAGGTCAACAGAAAACAACTGCCTAATAGCAATGGCACAATTAAAACGGTGTTGTGTGAAAAATCAACACATTAGAGCGAAGCGTGCTTATTGGCGCTGAAATCCCGACTAGTGATAGTTTCAGCTTTCTGCAAGAACACAAGCTTAGGCTGAAACTTAGCGTGCGACAGCATGAATTTATATTAGTTACGGCTCACAGAATTGTTTCGGGATGAAATATATTTTACAATTTTTCAGTTTCTTGCTCCTTAAAAATAACAGATTGTTGCGGCTATTATACAAAAAACTAAGAGAAGTTGTTGACGAAAAACAATTTAATATTTTACTACAACAAGACAGAGAAATAGGAATGTTTTGGACGATTCAACAGCTGAAGTTACATGTCACAACATCTTGCACACTTACCTGGCTCTTGTGTGACGTTAGTTTTGAGCCTAACTGTCACTTTTTTCAGACCCAACACTTCTTTCTACATTCTCCAAATATTTTTATATTTCTACAAATTCGTTTCTCGTTTTTAAATTTCGAAAGCGCCGGTAATTGCCTAAATAGTGTGTAACGTTGGCGTCAAAATGTTAAATTGGTATGATATTCCATCGGCGTACGTAGAATTTTAACTCAGGAGCTGGAGAATACAACTGCGTGCTCGGAACGCAGCTACGCGGCAAATCTTATTTTTTATTAATTAGCAGTTTACATACATGTTTCTATTTAAAACTGGTGGAGGATATAACTTTTCCCACAAAAATAAAAATTACTGAGTCCTGGTTGCACCTGCAAAAGTAGAGAGTGTGTGCAATGTATCAGCACCCAGAAATTTTCAAATTACGAGGTAATTACTGTATATTACGACCAATACCCAGAAAATTACTGGGTGCATCGAACTTAGCAGCGCCCACAAAATTTCAAATTTGTGGGCTCTATGTGGCACCGGCAAAAGTTATGGAAAATTTTTTTATCCTCCCCTTCAGTCTTAATGGATGATCCATTAGCGGAATTCGTCGTACGCAAATTCAACGCCGAGAAGGCCTTTGTTTGTTTCCGAATTTGTGGTCACATATTTTCTCATGACAGATTTAGGAATCTACGTGGAAATGCTTAACTATCGCCAGAAGATAAGCTACTGCCACGCTACAACAATATTTCATCCATCATTGTATTTACCCGCTTCCGTCATATAAAGTCTCAATTTGTGTCACCGCCACCATTTCACTTTTTGTCAAACTACGAATAACATAAATTCTATCATTGCACAGCTCCACTAAACTTCGTTTGGTCAGCTTCGTATATCTGACTGTTGAAACCTACAGATCAACGTGCGCCAAACGTATGTGATATGTTGAAATTCTAGACGAAATATTTACGCAACTCATTTAATCAGTTTTACCCAAAGTTACATGTGTATTTAAATTACATTGCAAAGTATTATAAAAAGAAATATGTAGTTATAAGAGTGCCCACCATGCTGTGACATCCTTCAAATGTACGAAAATAATAATGATGTTAAAAATTTCGTTGAAACAATAATAAACAAATTGATCTAAAAACCGGTTTACAAATTGTTTAGGCGAGGAAACAGGGAACTGGTTTAGCAGACGAATTTTGCATAGCAGTGTAGCTATATAGCATGTAGCATAAACAGTGCTCAAGCGATTCCGTCTGTTCATGTTTGTTATGACTATTTCACTATTTTTTGTCTTGTCAAATAAACCGTGTTGTCTTCTGTTACTTTACGGATAACGATGCCGCATTACCATGCATCCCCCATGAACCGACTTATTCATGACTTCGTCGGCACGTAACTTAATCGGTAATCCCGACGAGTAATACATGACTTCAAACAGTTGGCAAGCGACTGCAACTCGTCTGTTCGTAAGAAGTTGTGATTCGAACTGGAGGGTTGGTCAGTGTACTGTATCTATATTGTCTTGTAGTACATAAAGTTTAGGACAGGAAGTTTCGTAGCAGTTTGTACTCTGCGTATCTGAGAAAATATTACATATCAAAATGCATGGTGATAAGATTTATACGCCTTACAGCTATTCTAATATCGGCCAATAGAACCAATAATTCCACATTATGGAATGGTTCAACAGATCAAACCAAATTATGGCTCAACACCGAAAACTCCTAGTTTCCCTAATTTATAGCTGTTCCCATTCTTCGGTCGCGATGACGTCATACTTGTATCGACGGGAACAAGTTGTCAACTGTTTTCCGGCTGATTCTGCTCTCTTTTAGGCATTTTTGGAACATTAATCAGAGGACATAGAATTAAATCCATGTCTAGTAAGTTTGGATACTTTTAATTTGCCAGACCTTGTAGAAATGCTGATAATTAGACATGAAGGCAAAAAGATTTATAATGCCGACCACTAGAGAAGATATTCCACAAAACCTTGTAGCTGAAAACCAGACATTTTTTCTGTGGCAGTTCAAAAATATTTAGGATTCGCCACTGAGCAAATTGCACCATACAAAACGCAACCAGCTGTTCAGATCGAACCTTCCACTAACTGCACATTTTAAGCTTTCCTCCTTTTTGTGAGCAAAACACTAAAGCCAGGTTCGAAAGACATTGTCCATTCACCAGATAGACTATCGAACTGATCGCAGAGTAAAGCATGTTTGTTATGCGTTCCAAGCACCGAAATACTAAAATGACATGCGTTAACTCTTTTTATCTTACGATTGCATACGTCAATGCATCACCAAAACATTATGATGACACCAGGAATCAAGAACTTCGTAAAATGCTAACAAAGCATACATTAGGAGCCCAAAAGCCTTCAATGGCACTAAGACAAATGCAGCAATATGATCCGGGTTATGACGCAACCGTGATGTCATTCATAGAAATCATGCCATAACTGGTTAAAGTTGTTTAGGATGCAGTGGAGTAGAGTACCCAACAATAACTTGGTAGTGTGTATTATAAAATGTTGGAGCATTGAAACCCCTCAATAGCGAACACATTGACCATTAGCAGCAATTACCTTAGCGATGTGACAAAACAAATCTCAGTTAAAGAAATTTAGAGTCCCAAATAGATGATCTAGCCCAAGCTATAAACTCAATCACTAATGACAAATTTCCATACCGTGGGCGCTGGTGCATTCGTTCGAATGGAGGACCTGGCTCTAGAAGAAAAGTTTGTGTGGTTTACAAATTCGCTCGGTTAGCCGATCACCGCCCACTTTTAATTGAAAAGATTCTCTTTCTTTTACCACAATAAGCCTAGGAGCCGGGCTAGAAAATGTAATCATTCATGTAGGTGGCCTCTGAAAACTTCTGATAACGCTAACAGGTTTTTGAGAAACCCAACCACTCTAGCGTAGTGGCAGCCAGCGCCGCAGTCAACGCAGTTAGTGGCCGCAAATCCAATTGGTCGTTTTCTTGCTTTTTACGGCAGTGAGTACAGTCTTCTACCCATATCATACGCAACAGAGCAGTGAAAAGAACTTAATTTCTTCTTGTATGCGACCAATGGGCCGAAAATTAAAAATGTGGGCTCTAGTACACTACATATCGAATTCAAACCGTTGAAGGACATTTTACTGGACATTCAAAGTGGCCGATGTAGCACAACCAATGCTAGGTGCACATTTTTAGGCAAACATAAACCACTAGATGACTGGAGAAACAACTGTCTAGTTTAAAGTATATTGTTCCGAAATCGAGCCATCAACAAAATTTCCACTCCATTACATTGCAAAATCGAGAACTGAATTAAATCATGCCATGATATTTTTCGAAAAATATCCAAAGTGAACATTTTAACTCATGCAGTCCATCACAACATAATAACCACAGTACCGCAGGTCTGTTCTAGGTAACAAAGATTCTTCCGTGAAAAGGTACAAGTAGCTAAAACACTTTCTGGAAATGAATTCTAAAATTCATGAAATTCATGAAATTTAAAATTCTGGAAAGGAATTCTAAAAACACATCATCGTATATCGCGAGGAATCAGCATGGGCAACACCTTTCCATATGGATAAAAACTCAGCCAATTGATCGTCGGAAATCTTGTGGAGACTATAGAAATTTAAACAAATGCACGGTGCCAGATCGTTACCCAATGCCTAACATCTCAGATTTAACTAATATATAATTGTACTGTAGTTGTTCTAAGCTAAATTTAGTAACTGCCTTCATCACACACTAGTAGTTAAGGAAGACCAGCAGAAAACCGCCATAACTACACCCTTTGGAATGTTTCTTTATCAAAAAAGCCATTTGGTTTACGCAGTGCCTCGCTGTTGTTTCAGAGACTAATGCATACCACTTTACAGGACCACCATTCGTCAAGGCCTATATAGATGATGTACTAGTGTCGCTGGAAGCAGTGAAGAAGAGCACATCGCACACCTAGATACTGTTTTCCAAAGTCTCCGGAAGTACAATTTATATCTTAAAGCAACAAAATGTCTGTATTTTCAAAATTAAAGTTCAGTTTGTATGTAACGAAATTTCCCATGACGGTTGTCGACTTATATAAGAAGACTGAATCAAAATTCGTGTAAACAAATAACCTTAAAAACGGTCGACCTTACGCCTTTGACGTCCTACAGTGAGCATTGAAGGACAATGGTACTGCTTGCAATTTCTAATCCTAATGCGGCTTTCGCGCTATAATGTTCCCATTGTTTGGAACTTTTGTCCCCCTGTTGCCCAGACCGAACCGTATAGACGGTCACGGTGACACGCATACCTTAAATCAACTGTCGAGGGTGTCGAGCGTGTTTTCGATAGTTGTATCTAGGCCATGTAAAAGTTCATGAAATAATTCCGCACATTGTCAAAAACTGCAAGAAGACACGGTGTGCTTGACACTGTCGAGAAGTGGCAACAGCCATAGCTAGGCACCTTTGAAAAATAAAAAACTTGAAGATGTCTAAGATACCCTGCAGTCGACAAGGTGCCTGACACTGTGTGGTGTACATAGGTTCAAAACGTTCTGGACATTACAACGTGAACGCCGCATAAATCTAGATTAGAACTAACAACAGATGCTTCCGTGCGTCCTGTTCCCTGGGCCTTGCACCACATCCATGATGGAGTTAGCACACTACTAGCTTTCTTCTCCCGCAAATTTTTTTGCAAAACCTAGGTATTGAGAGACTGCACGCAACAGCAGTTCCTCCAGGTTGTAATGGCGCTATTGGACGTTTTTCATCGAACTGTAACTGTGCTTTGAGTGCAAAATCTAACACCCACCCTGCGCTACAGCGTTTTCACTCATATTACATGCAATTAGATCAGCAGTTTCAGAACACTGTCTTGAAACCTGTTATACATGCCAAAGCACTATAGACATACACAACATTTTCAGGTCACATATAGCGCACTAAGACATCATGAAACTAGCTGCCAATTGAGTGTGAACTATGGTCACAACACCATGCCAGTAATTGTAGTGATTGTACTGTAACTATGTTTAAAATTTAAATCATAAAATATTCTACATTAAATAATCTCATTGTTCTTACAGGTTGACCAACGTAGAGCATCATGAAACAGCCAATAACGTGGCATAACAGATGTTATCATGCTTGAATATCTGATTCTGTGTAATGCTATCCGCCATAAAAATCGCAGCGATCAAACTTTTGGTAATGTTTAAACCAGGATTCCAAAACTAGGGTGGCGGAAATAATTTTAGTGGCAATACAATGGTTCCTCCTGAAAACGAGGCAGCCACTTTTCACAGCAGGCGGCTCGGGCGACAAAGACATTTGATAAGTAGCAAACTTTCACAGTAAGGATTTGACAATGGTACCATTTTACGAACAACAAATCTCAAAATCGGATTTGGACAAGTGAAGGGGTGTGTTTTACAAACTGATCTGCCGTTCAAGTAACCGTTGGCCAAAAAGGGCGCTCCTTTAACATCTATTAAGGATGTTCCGCAGCAACAAAGATCGAATCTAACGAGGGGCGGTACGGACCGAAGATCTAGACTGCCTTGGTGAGCTGAGGTTACAGCGCTAATTAACCACCGCTGCGTTATGTTGTCTCGTAAAATAAGGAAACATAAAGTGTGCAGTAACGTATGTATTGCTATTCCTTACTGTATACATAGCAGAAGTAAACCTTGCCAATATATCACATTTGTTAACAAGGGGTCACTCCCCTAAAGGTTACGCTAACTCAAACCATATTTGCCCTCTCCCGAAGGCTCCGTACCCCCGATATAACCCTCTATCCCGTCCTACGCTGCTGCGGGCCGACGACGGGGGAATTTTTTTGCAGTCATTCGGTTAAAATTGACAAAAATTATGGTAAAATTGACAAGAAATGGTGTAAAATTAGGAAAAATTGGGGTAAATTTGATAACAATGAAGGTGGTCATCGGGGACGCAGGGGAAGGCGATCTCTACCCTCCTGATCACCTCCCCCGAGGACTTCCCTCCCGATGACGTCACCCCTCCTACCGACTACCCCAACCCCGAGACGGCTGGCTTTCGAGACCTATGTAATATATGTATCGAAAAGAACAAATATATATACGGTTATAGTCAATAAAATTGCATTGGTTATTTAACAGCTTGGGCTACATGTGTACAATATAAAATGGTATATTTCTTATGCTAATCGTGAAAGTATTATTAAATATTTTGTATTTACAATGACTCGTTTCTAAAGTAAATGATACAAGCAAGTTTTTTGAAAAAATCACATTTATTTTCCCCTTCTATCAGCCCGTTTACTCAGTCGCCGATTTCGACTATTCCCGTTTGATAAATTCTCAGTTTTCTCTCTACCAATTCCGCGTTGATGTAACTGTTTTGATAGCTTATAACTTGTCATTGCGCGGGTATCGCTGTCATTATTGTAGATATTTGTGGACCGATTTATGGAACCGGAATCGGGCGATTTGTACCGTCTTTGCGATGTGCGGTCTGTGTTTCCATATCGGTACGGGTTTTCGTAGCGACGTCCGTGGCTCTCATTGCGGTGCCTATCAAAACCATTATGGTTCTCGTTAGTTTGGTTGTATCTTTTAATGGCCTGAAGTGACCGCGAATGGGAACCATGGTGTCTTCCTTCGAATTCTATAAAAAGGCTTATCAGTCAAAACGATATAACAAAGTATAACAGATAATAAATAGATGCTTCTTTGAGAATGTTTGGTATTGTGTGTATTCTAAACACAAAGTGTTACGAATAAAGTTACGATGTGGAGATGTCGGAAGGTAAGGTAAGATTTACGATAAATCGCTAATCAGTTGCACTTTTATTACTAGTCGGCTTGCACCTTGTCGGAGATGTTAAATGTACCACTGATGATACAGGAGCAATCGATCTGCCCAAAAAAGTTATTAAATTGGTAGTAGTAAAACAGCAAATTTTAGCATGAACTCAATCTGAAATTTAACCTTCACCATCAATTCCTCTTATGGAAGGACCTAGTATTTTAGCAGATGCTTCGTTGGAAACGTTTGGTTTCTACCATTTTTGAACCATTTTGCGATATGTCTATTATTTAGACGGCCAATGTGACTTTTTACTGTGTAAATGAAATGCATGGTATGTTGTTCTCGATATATAATGAAACTAAGCCTTAACCTGAGGTGAGGTCTCTATAGGAGCCATATAATAAACCTAGGTCGGCGAAGGTTGAGGGTTGTCGCCCCGAACGCCCCATTCTAAGCTGCTCTTTTTCTAATGATATAACGAGCGGTCCCTAAAGGCCAATTATAGGGGGACGGGGGGACAAACCCCCTCCACTTTTTGACACTTAAGTAATCGTCCCCCCAACTTTTTTGACTGGTTTACAAGCATACGATTATAGATTATTTAATGCCGCACAAATTACCTCGTCTTGTCTACTCGTCTACCGCCCCTGCGTCAACTTGAAAAATATCAGCTTTAGCAACAAGGTTACACAAAAAATTGCGCTGCGTCTAAATGTGTCTAGTTTTAATGTGCCTTTATTCTGCTTTTTTAATATTCATTCAAGAGTGTGGTCGTACGAAATTTTTGTTGTATTTGGGTTCTAGATCGTTAGCTTTTATATATAAACTAAAAAATATAGCTATATAAATATAGCTACAGTGTAACGTGTTGTTTTGTAGTTAATTACTGTCTGTTCATAGCCAATATCTATGCGGTATTTAGACACCATTTATATCATTGATGCTGGGCTTACCTATAATGTCGAAAGACCTGTTAGGCAGCGTCCCTGTTTGTAGTGGAAATTTTTCAACGACACTACGCGAGCTGAATTCTCTCCCCTGTTTATTTTAAATTGTTTTGTTGGCCCACCGTGTTACGCCTAGCTCCTCAGGAAGTGCCATTACCTATAAACTGAAAATTTAGTCATAAAATTCAAATTTTAAGGAACGTTAGAATTTTTACGTATCGACAGCTTTCCTTTTAGTCATTGGCAGATGATATAGCGTCCTATAGTTATAATCAGAACGTAGTGCACATATCTGCCATATAATAAAAGTAAATTATATGGTTCGAAGTTTATTTTCGATGCTAACTATTTCGGTTTGCAAAGTTGGATGACTGACACTAAACGCGGCAGTCATTTTGCTATATTTGTCAAACAACAATGATGCCAAAAATCTCGAACACGTTGAGTATGCTCTTTTATCTTTGCTATGACCTGTGTTAGCGAACAGCGACGAACAATTTGAGTTGACTCTATCCATATCGTGTCGCGGAACTTCTGCAGTTTACGCCGCTTGAAAACCTGGCTTAGATCAACAATGAATCAAGACAGGTTGAATCACCTTGCCGTGTATTGTACCCAGAAGTCCCATATGGATTCGCTTGACATTGCGAATATCTTTGAAACATTATTAATATTTTCCTTGGCAAATTGTTTCCTCACATGTAAACCACTGGCTCTTTAGAAATATGACAGTGTAAATATTCCCACTGCGAAGATAACTTTTTGATGCAATACGCTAAATATTTTCTAAATGCCCATAAAAGCGTATTATCACCGTTTTTGAGGAAATTCATTAGCTACATTATCGCTTTGCATGGGAAAAACTAAATTTTATCAAGTTTCAAATTCCTTTGTTAAACAGCGCGATTGCCTTATTGCATAACACCCAAAAAAAAATCTTTATACCTTATTTATATCCTATACTCTCTGGGAACACATTTAGCGAATGAAAAAATATATAAAAGAAACTTGTAATATAAGTGTTTGCTGTCAAAATTACAAATGTAATATAAGTATTTGCTTTAAAATTTACAATTGTTTTGGTAAATAAAGCTTTTCAATTGTAGTTATTTGGAGTTAAACTGCAAGCTCGTTTGCTATTGATTTAAACCAACTTGACGAGGGATTCTTTACTCCACAGAGGCTTCAGTATTCAGAGATTATGAAAAAGGTCATTCTGTACAACACATCCTCAATATTTGCTTCAAGGATAAATTGGTAACCGAGAGACTTTTACTATTTCACAAAGGTTGCATTTTGGTACAAAATTATCCCACTATTCAAAATTAAATCTACGCGCGGTAGGAGCAAACCTGATATCTGCTCCGATCGGACAGCCAACGAGGGCTATGAGAATTTCTTATTAAGACAAGAACTTTCGCAACGCAACAAGCGAGATAAGGAAATGTTATACACATCTGCCACATTATCATAAACGACCTGACTTGTGTTATGCGCAAAATCGCCTTCCTGACTTGCTAATTTCTTCAAATGAACTCGTCATGTTGACAACCGTTTTTCTTTGAAAGATGTATAGAAACCAGCCATAATGTTCTTGTTCAACGATCTTCTGATTTTAGTACGGTCATTATATATTTCTATGCGCAAAGAATGTGTGATAAACTGTGTGAACTAAAGTTTCGGGTGTTGCACTCACTCCAAACTCTGTGCTTGTAAGTGCCGAAACATTTCTTGAGTTTATGGTGACTCCCACTTATTTTAGTATTGAGTTATTTAGTTATTGAGCGTGATTTCATTTTTAAGTTATCATTTTGTGTTAATCACCTATAACAGGCTGTGTATGATGCAAATACTACCCTAAAACTTCTAGAACCCTGAACCCATTGAGAAACCTAAAACGTCGTCGACCCTAAACTTATAGAAAACAACTGACAACGCATCAAGTATTTGCGATGATCTCTAGATAACCCAACCATGGTATACACCGTATCAAAAACATATATATAGACCACTCCTGGTGCCCTGAACGTAATACATAACCAAAGTGATGAATACAGACTAAATTCGGAAAATCAAATCAGGTATATTGACCCTAACCCCATTAAACACCTGTGAAAAGCCCTGAAATGTTCGTGTTGATCACTATATAATCAAACCATTGTATTCATCATGCAGAAAATACACTCTATTTACTATTTTTATGCAACTTAGCAAACTACTGTAGACTGACTATATTCTGGAAATCGGTTTCACTAACCCTAAACTCAATGAAAACATCTGATAAGACATAAGGTACTCGAGCTGGGCATGAGTTAGCTCGTGTTTGGGTAGATAACGAAGTCATCGTTTCCAGCCTACAGAAAGATCTATATATACAATTCTTTGTGCCCTGTAAGCAATAAGTAACCAAACTACTGAAGACAGACTGTATTCTGGAAATCGGGTTCATTTATCCTAAACGCATTGAAAACCATTAAAAAGGCACGTAATATTTATGCTGGAGTCTGGATACAAAAATAGTATTATTCAGCCTTCGGAAAAACCTGTATATAAACCATTCTTGAAGCCCTGCAATCAATACATAAAACAAATCAAAAGGTACTACATTTTTGAAATCGGATTCATTGACAGTAAAACCTTTGAAACACCACGACAATGTATAACATAGTCAAGCTGGACCTAACATAGCAAAACTATCTTATCCAGCCTGCTTGATAAAATAATACGCACTCATTGTAAAGTATCGACACGCAATTACATGTCGAAATTTGAAAAATCGCTATTTCTGGCAAAGAGTCGACGAACCACATTCGGGGCCACATTGGCACAGAGAATGTTCCGACACAAAGTCATAGTCAGCAAAGTTGTGGTTCTTGAGCTGATTCTGCATACTTCGAGATATGGGCTGCGAAACTCTGGTACTTGTATAGTCAGATTTGGCAAAGAATCTTTAAAGATGTGTTTTTGGTATTTTGACTCGGAAGAGGGAATCGGAGCTGTTCGCGTTCAACTAGACGGCTCATCGTCATCACACTTACTATCGAACAAAAAATGTGGTAAACTCCGTCCATTCGAAAATGAGTTATGAATGACAACGACAGACAAATAGAAATTTTCACGATTTTCACCCAAGCGCACTCACTGAAGATTCAACCGCTTCCCTAGCTCCGTTTCAATTCGTCTAATCTACATGTTATCCATAGAATACGTTCAACTGTTTACTCAAATTCTTGAACCTGTTTTTATCTGGATATCCGCCTCAAATGAAGGTAATTGTGTAGATACCGCTTACGTGGATCCTGCAAAAACGTTTGTAACTACTTCGCGCAAATCGATTCTTCCAAAAACTCCAATATTACGGTATCTCACGTAACCAAGATTAATAATCTGATTTTGTGCATATACGTTATGAACCCATATACTGGCAGGAATAGAAGCTAATCAAAATACAAAATAGGCCAAACCGAATGTTGAACATTTTAGCTCTCTTTTAATAGATGGAACTGCTTTTGAATAGGTGAACGATTCATTCACGTTTAATAAGGCGGCCTGTATTTTTATGTAAATGCGTTAGCCTAAATATCCAAAATGCTTTGTTTCGTTTCGTTCTGTCGCTTCGTTTGTTCTCAGTGTGGTAGAATCTATATTGCCGTTGGGTCTTATAGACCCTAGGTACTAGCAGACATTAATTCAAAGAAATGAAAATTCAAAGTAAATCCCACAATGAAAGCATGAATCAACACCCGGTTTTGCACAAACGTCAATGTTGATACGGCAGATCGAGCTATAGGCATAACGTCCGTTAGTTCAACTTATGTGGAAATATATTTAGTGACGTGTACAAATTTTGTTGCCAAAATTTAATAAATCCAAAAGTTTTATCTAAGTTAATTGCATAGCTGGTTTTGTTTGCATGTAAAAGAACCACACTTTATTTTAACAACTGTTATTCAGAAACGGATAATCCAATTGCAACTCATTATTTTTTTCTTTGATGTATTTAGGAGTTGGCATATTCATGCATGCGTGTTGATCTATAACTCCACCTATTCAGGAGCTAGGGTTAAATAAACCTCTTTTTCATGTTAAAATCAACTCAAATTTAGCTGTGATAAGTCGTAAGCTGATTAAACCACATAAAATATGACGACATGTTGCACAAATATATTGCAATTACAACTTCCGCAGTGTTGCCGTGAGGGAGTTTTGAATCATGACTGATATTTTGAACCAAAATCAGCACAATCGTTGGCCTTTTTATTTATTTGTAGCATGGCAAAATGCGGTCCCATTCGGCGCAAATTTAGGTATTGCATAAAATTTTATATGGCGCACATCTGCCACTAACAATAACTCCACAATACTTACTGCATAGGGTTTACATGTTAAAAGTGAAAATTTTAGACCAAAGTCTGTAAAATTTTGATTTTAACTGTGTATTGCCTAATCCAATTTGACTATGATTTCATAGTCCTTGTCCTGTTCTGCACGCCAAAGAAAACATCCATCTTCTATATATCTCTTCAAGAAAAGGAAACTATGACGAAGAACTTCTTATGTATATCCAGAGTACGGTGATCGAGTGTCAAAATGGAGAGATTGCTTGGTTAGATTTTGCCATAATTCTATTGTGCTTATTTGTGGAAATATCTTTGATACGTTATCTCATCCTGGGTTAAATGTTAGATTTGAGTCGATATTTGTTGATTTTTTCCGGAGAACATCTGTGCATTACAGTGCTTTCTGACATGTTATATAAGTGCAGAAGTCAAACTGTAGGCCCAGCTGTCCTAGCGAAGCATCTACTACTATATGCTGGCACAAAAAACTGCTTAAACGCAAAGGACAGGAATTGAATACACCGGAATTAAACACGTAACTTTCAGCTCCCTACCGTGTCTAGCGGAACCACTGAGTCCTGTTTAACTAAAGTTTCTTACACAATACTTGAGATCGTTTAACTGTGGTGAGATTCTTAAAGAGGTCTGAAACACAACACATATCTTAATTTTAATACATTAATGCATCTAGGACGTTATTTTCACTTCAAATCCTTAGAACGTGGCAAAACAAAATAACAGACGACTTGTTACTCGAATTTCGCGTACACAACTGTCAAAGCCTTTACACATCTATAAATGCCATTTGTATCACAACGCCTATATGCATTTTCTTGGTGTGTTCAAACACTGACGAAATTTTTAAAGTTGCAGTAGTAGTTGTCTAGCTTACACGAAAGTTATGTGGCAGCGAATAGTTCTTGAATTAAATTCTTGCTATTTATTCCCTATGGTAAGCCTAACGATTAGTAAAGTTTATTATCTACGAGAAAATCGCATTTTAAATTCACAACAATCTATAGCATAATATTTTCCAACTTAAACATACCATGAATGCTCCTTCTTCGTCCAGCAGCTTGCGGCCGATATCTTGTTCCATCGCCGTTGGTGTTACTACGTGCTCGTTGTTTATATCTTCTGTATCTATTTCGAAATCCGTCGATAGCGTGTTTACCATAATGATAATTACCAGAGCGATTTTTTTCGTTTTTCTGATCCTGATATTTGAAATTAGCCTCATTATCCGTTTGACGTCGACTGCCGTAACCAAATCTTCCATGCATAATCCGCCACATATGATCACCCACAATATTCCCACTATTTTCAAAGTCTTCTTTGGGATCACTGTTGTATCCGCTGCCGTTTTGCAGCAGAGAGTTCTTGCGATTTGTTGTCGACAATACTGGGCTATTTTCGGTGTTTCTGAATTTGGAGCTGTATTCGTCAATGTTTTCACGCGTATGTCGTCTCCTACTGTTATATCCGGCATTATGACCCGCACGGTTTCCTCGGTAAGGACTTAACGATGAACGCCTTCCAGAGTCGAACTCGAAGTTATGCCGCCGATATTCGTCGTAGCTTCGAGACGAACCGATTTGACTGCGGGTTTCCATTCTATTACGATGTTTTCGACGTTGAATTCGATCGTAGTCCACGTTATTATTTGATTTATGGTTCTCAACTTTAATCGGTTGCAAGATTGACCACATGTTGTTCCCTGCTACAAAGAAAATTTACCATTACAAAAACGAGTAATTGCAGTGACGTATGATGTTGGCTGCTATCACTAAGCTTAAATTCATCTTACAATAATTGATGAATGAGCAGCATGAGATGAGGCTTAATTGGCAGCCGTGTTTATGTACATTTTCAAAAAGTTTTGTTTACATTGCTTATTGAATTACGTTGCATTCATGATAGTTAAGTGCTGACTGATCTTGTTTTCGATTTATATCTTTGACTTATTTACACAGTAATGATAACGCCTGGTTGATCGGTGTCAAAGTTATGTTTTCATGGTAATCCTGACAACGTAGACATTGACAATCGTGGCAATGGCTCCGTCATTATGAATGTATGAACGTGTCGATGTAATAAATTTAACCTATCTAATTACGTATATATGTATATTTTGCAGCCCGAAACGTAGTAATATGAAACGCAAAGAACTGACTAAATGCTAGTGTTCACGAGTGTGGTTTTGTTACCGGCGATATATATATATAATGTACCTTATGTAACTTCAACGCCTGTACAAGAAGCTACATGCCATACGGAAGACAATGTTGCAACGTTGATGTCTACTGTTGTCAAGGCCGTGATAATGGCAGCAGCCAAGTTGGCTGTGGAAGCTGTTAACGAGGTGTTTGCTAAAAAGGGGTACAAAGTTCAACTTAGGTTTGGTTGTGTTAGCGGAAACAGAGAACAATGACGTTGATCAAAGCGCTGAAGATAAAGGGCGGATACACGGCATTTGTGAAGATTTTATAATTGATCCAGCGGAAGGCAAATCTGTTTTCTGAGATCGACGTCGATAGGACAAGGATCGCATCCTGAACATTTGTGAAAAAAGCGGTAAGATTATAAAGCAACCAATTCTTCTTTATAAAGGAACATTTCGGCAACAGCATGATGTCAGAAATCAACATTTTAAGTGATTCACCGCAGGAATAAGACCAAGCCCTACAGGGTCAGTTAAAATTTTCTTAGAAATGAGCTTAAAACACCCATTATAACGGATAAGAGAAACTAGTGATCTCAAGCGGCTTGATTATTAAGAAACCTATTTATCCAGATAATTCTCGTTTGGGAAACTGATTTGCAGCGTGCTTCTGGACAGTCGGTTACGGTATTTTTCTGTTCTATCATTAATGCCTTTAGTATACGTAGCAAAATCACTGATTTATTATACTACTTGGCTGATACCAACTCGAATGGTTTATTTTTGTTAGTGAGACTTGGCTAAATGCAAATGAGACTAATTCAGTCTTTTTGCATACCAATAAATCTCACAGTGTCATTCGAGTTAACGATTTGATTCGCATCGTGTCGCACGCGGTGGTGGGACTGTATTTACTGGTTCAAAAACCGTAAACTATATTATTTCCGTCTCTGAATCATGTCAATTCTTTGAAGCGGTTTCGAGTAGACTGCAATTAGATGGAATTTTTTTTAATTTTACTGGAGTTACACCACCACAAAGTTCATAATACAGTAGATGACGCTTCCATAAAATATCTATGTAGTCTTAGTGAAAAAGAACATTCTAAAATTGCCGACGCTCCCATTCTTTGTTGTCGTGGCTTCGATTTGCTAAATGTAGTGTGGAATTTACAATCTTTTATAAATATTCGTACTCATCTGAAATTTGCTTCGTTTATGATTGAACTTAGTTCGTTTCAACTTGTTTTTGTTCCTGAATGATATCCTGGACAGGACTATTTACAGGCAGATTATTCGGGATTTCGATGTGTGGAAGCTCGACATTGGAAATTTTGATAAAGTCTTAACGCCAGCGGTCCATGATATCACTTTTAACCAGCAGCCAGTACTGTCTGCACTTTTGACGAACATGTAGTGCTCGACGCATTGTGCCGGGTTTTACTAGACGATATTCTGCTTTTTCGCCCTATGTTGGCCTTAGAGCTTGGTATAGTCAATCGGATAAGTCCAGTGCTTTGTATGTCTTCAAGAAGTAGTTTTTTAAAGGTTAAATCCATCTTACGATAATTCTAATTTAGGTCGCAATATCCCTTAACGAGTTGTTCAGCTACTACTTGTCAATATACATTCAGGATGTTCACGAAGTACTATTACTGTCGTAAAGTTAAAATCCATTCTACCATAACTGAAGGATTAGGTCGCAATACCCTTAACAAACTGCTGTCCAACCCCTATTTGTAAATATGGCTTCAGGAACTTAGTTTTGTTTTATAGGAAAGGTAAATTTAAAAATACACAATTTCGGACTTTCATAGGCCAGTCGGCTTGGATGATGCTAGATCGTTTCGTCGGTGGAAGTACTCGAAAAAGGGGGTAGACCAAGGAGGGTAGATTTTTGAAGTTCTCAGGAAATAAAATTTCCTCCAATTTTGCTATGATTTTCCTCGAGTTTTGTCAATTTGGGATAAACTTTTTATTTTCTTATATTTTTGCCAATTTTCACCCTATTTTGTTAATTTTTATTAGTATTCTGGGCGCGTATTTCGCCCCGCGTTCATAGGGGAGGGGGTGGTGTAGGAGGGGAGTGGATAGTGGTGAAGGGAGGGAGGGGTGGAAGAGAGAGAATGGGGGTGCGCAGCCTTTGTGGGGCTAGCTTTGGCATGAGAGGAGGATCCGACCCTAAAGGGTAATCTGCTTACCCTGCTATAGACCCTTATGCTTTAAACCGTGACTTTCAGAACCTTGTTTGAACAGCAAAATTCAAAATTTACGCGCTGGCATTTTATTTCACGATCCCAGTTTCGTTTCATACATTTAAAAGCTTGTGAAATACACAATCACAGAATACCGGACGTGGCGCTTGAAGAGGAACAACAATATTGCGGCTTTAATTAATCCTTAGAATTATTATGAAGGAGGCGTGAATCGGCGAGACCACTTAGACTAATGATATTGAATACCCTACAAGAAAATCTGCCGTGCTGGACAAAGCGTTACGTGGTTACTGTTAACTAACAGTATCACACTCAAATTTAAAAATTTTCTTCAGAAACGATGCCAATATTGAACTTGTACTGATTTTCGAACATTACAATAATGACACATATGTGCATTCGGCCGCATGCGGCAATAACAACTTCAACAAATCAAATTGATAATAAATAAAATATATAATAAAATCAATAACAACGTACGTCGCGGACTTCTGTTGGGCGTTCGATATTTTGCTCCGTTGTTCAATTCATTATCGTCATAGTTTCTTTGTTTTCGAAGTGAAATTCTTTCATGTTGTCTATTACCATAATAATCGTCATCACGAAACCCGTTTTGGCGATTTCGATGTCTGTCCGATCCAGTAACATGTTCAGCTAAGCGGTCGTAATCCAAGCCTGAATTGTCAACAGAAGCATTTCTTGACTGCCTTCTACGAGTAGATTGAGAGAAGCTTTCGGGGCTTGAGCTTGAAAACTTGCCGAAATCAGCAATATTTCGAGCTTCGGATTTACGTTTGTCTACATCACCCCATCGCATTACGGACCACATTATCGCGGTCAAATTTATTAACCGTCGCGAACACAGGAGATATGTCACTATTTATCATATATATTATTACTATTAAATCTCTAAATAGGCCTGGACAGGTATATGCAAATCAATTTCTAGCTTCATATCTAGCTTTGTATTTTTATTTAAAGACTGAAAAAGTTTTGAAACGAGCCAATATTTCATTATGAGTACTGTTATAAAAATTATACGTTCAATAGACTTGTCAAAGAAACAAAATAACTAAACACGAAGAGGTACCCAGGGACAAGACTCAGGAGGGGCCTGGTAGTTGGAAGGGTCTGGTAAGGGCCTGGTAATTATAATAGCCGTTGTTTGTTGATTAACGGGAAAGTTTCTACTACTCAGAACCACGGATTGGAAGGGCCCTAGGCCTCCTTGTCCCACCCTTGTTCATACCTATGACTAAACAAAAATCTTATTTCAATGTTTGTCTGAACACAGCCGTTTCAGCTGTGACGTCAACTTAAGCTATATTTGACAAAATCTTTGCTCAAATACAAATTATGCCTTTTACTTCAGACACGAATATTCAGGCATTCACCCAAAAAAATATTCAGGCATTCCACGCTTTAACCTTGGGTTTGATAAGGGAATCAAACTAAAAAAGATAATTGGGGCGCGCAGTTAAATGAAATCGGTGAGAGGTTCAGACAGTCGGGGCTCACTGGAAAAGATTTAGTAGCACAACCAAAAATTTTATTAGCCACCGGTTTGGTAATCAACATTTGGCTGTAGGTACGGCTGATTTTTGGCAGAAACACACGAATTGGCATTCATAACCGGTCGGTTACACGAGATGAAATTGCACTTGGTGCACGGAGATTCATAGGTGTCGATTATGGTTATAGGTGGTGTATCCCCTAAGGGTCGGACCACCCAACCCAAATCTAGTCCGCTGAAGACTACCCCTTGGCAAAATTTTAGCAAAAATAGGGTAAAAATTCGCAAAAATTGTGGTGAAATTGGCAAAAATAGGTCTATTGAGGAAAATGTATCGCAGTGGTAAAAATTGGAAAAATTTTGAGTTCCTAAAAATTTCAAAAATTTATACCAATGGCACCTACCTTCCGCCAGGACTTGCCCCCTCGAGGACTTTCTGCCCGCTGCGAGTCTACACCCCCGCGCAACCCCACGCATCTTCGACACTGATGACAAATATTAGTGTTACCAAACGTTTTCTCAGCTTTTTGAGAAGAATATGACAGTTCTCGCTTTGATAATATAAACGCCTAGGGTATGGCAAGATCCGGCATCCCCGCAGGCCATGATACCATATGTATCGAGATGGCATCGCGAGTGTCCTCTACACCGATAAACAATTGCAATAACTTGCTTGCCATAAAATTGTATAACATCAAGTTTACCACATTTCGAACATGGAATGTAGTAAACTTCAAATTCCCTATTCAACGGCGTCTGTCATTTTGACTTGTTTTTGTTTCTCTTTATGTATGGTCGGATGGATGCAAAACGGTTGCCGTCCTCCACTTTCAATTGGTTAGTGGAGCGCACCGGACCAGATTTGTGAAACATTTCGTTAAGGCAGTGGCGTAGCCAGACTTTTTGATTGGGGGAGGGGGCGGGGATAGTATTTTTTGCAAGGTTATTTTTCGCTAGTTTTTTATATATCAGTGTCCAGCCCTCAATTGCATTTGTAATTGCTATAATTACATACTTCGATAAGCGTTTGCATTGCGAGTGTTGATTATGTGAATGATATATTTTCAGAACACAAACAATCTTAAAAATTGCCAACCTTCATAAGAAATAGAAATGTGAATTAAAATAACCGCACGAAGCGTGAAAATTTTTCCCATATTTTGTTTTTGGAAAGCGCAAAATGCCTTCAAATTTCATCCACTCTAAAAAATCCAAACATAATAAGGGGACCTTACCAAAATTTTCAGCAGTCGCTTTCGATTGGGGCGGCGGCCCCATGGGCCCCTTCGGCGCCACTACTGGCTACGCCCCTGCGTTAACGCCACCAGTAGGTTATGCAATGAAGCAAAAAGTTATATTGCACAGTCTGAGAAGAAATGAAAGCAACGTCGCAGCCTGATATCAATTAAAAATGTTTGAAGTTGTGATCCTAAAACAAGGTTTTGAATTATCAAACTTCATTTAAACCTTCAATGTTTATTCAGGCTTTACATCAAACACTTCAGCTCCCACTCGTTTGTTTGAAATGTCGATACTCATAGTTTGAAATTTTGATCTTATACTTTACAATTTTGTTTTATGCTCTGAATGAAGCTATTGAGCATGATAGCTTTAGAAATAATTGGCAAGCAAAATTTCACCTCACACAAAAATTGGTATATATAATAAGACTATATTACCTGTTAGGACCATAGTAACGATATATGCCCGGTGCATAAGATGACAGCTAACAAAATGTTGCGCGGGAACACCGACAAAGCTTCGCCAGTATTTTTGAACAAAATAATCAACTAAACGCAATTTAGTACAGCGCTGCAAGACGTATGTCTCCCGTCATTTGTGTCCACGGTAAATCGGCTAAACTGGGTTGAGAGGTGCAGGAAGTTTGGCGGTTTTGGTGGGGGGGGACGTTTCCGCGACGGGGGCCGTAAGTCAGGAAGGAATTCTAATTTTTTAGGAACTCATAAATAAATTTTCCTAATTTTCCGAACTTTTCCTAATTTCGCAAAAAAATATTTTTACAATTTTTCCAAATATATTCGAGTATCTACTAAAATTTTTATTAATTTGTGCTAGTTTGTGCCAATTTTTGCCGGATTTTAGCCAAAATTTTGGTCAATTTTCTTCAAAATTCTTGGGCTTACAGGGGATGAATATAGTTTGAGGAGGGAGGTGATACCCCTTATGACACTTATGCTCCCTATGCTTTTCCAGTTTAAAACAAACCCACGTCGTTAATTATTTAGTGGCTAAAGTGACACATATGACTTTTTGCAAATATTGCGAAACGTTGTGCTAAAGTTTGTCGTGTGACCTGCACGTTGAAATTTTTTCGCTCACTTTGGGAGGTTCATTAAGAAACCGAGCAACAACTTTTAAATGACGTTGTGGTTAGAGTACGTGGCTTAGAGCCTAACGATCTAGATCCAATCCAACGCTGCAGAAAAATTGTTTAAGATTGTATGAAATACACAGTAGGGAAAGAGATGTTTGTAGGAAATAGACAGTGGGGAAGAAAATGGTTCAATGTTTCACAAGTATATATTAGTTTTCTATAAAATATTGTTCATAATTTGTTTGGTTTTACAGCGTTGCTACTTTTTCATCATACAAAAAATAGCATTATATGCACAATATATATACAAGTGCACAGTACAAAGAGTAGGTACTATAGAGATCCAGAGCTGAGCCATTCTTGTTCAGACTTTTTTGCAGACAGATAGGATTGGTGAACAAACACTTGGATAGCCTGAATTTCATTCAGCTGGAATTTAGACTAAAAAATTATATACAAACACATTCTCAAATATATGCGCTCGACAATCTTCTAAATGTTTTACAATACGTTGTGTTTAATAACCAACCAACAAGCTGTACAGTTTTAAAATGAAAGCTCAGAACTGATGCTTAGCAACGATATATAAGTTCAGTTAAAGCCACTATTCACCAACGCATTAAAGAATACTCAAAGGCGGGGTGGCTCAAGTTTAGACCTGCGTTCGAGTAATTACATTTGTCAGCTTGATAATATCAATTGCTTCAGTGGCTGTGTGATACTATTACAAATGAAGATATTCATCAAAGTTTTAACCATCTTTGCAGACAAATCTCGCTGAGGTTCCCATAAAGCAGCCGCTCATTTGTCACGATATGGTAGTGATATTAAGAATAAATTTTTGACCGGCCCTTCTGTTTTTTCCAATATTTCAGAAACGCATGAAGATAATTTCATGGGACCTTATGCAAATGACCAGTGACATCACATGTGTTTGCAGGAACGGCGACTGACATTCGATGCGAGACTTGCGGTAAATTTCGTTACACGCCACTTGACGCGGGGAAATTATCTTCACAGATGGACACTGATTTCATAGAAAATTTATGGTGTTTACAACACATGTCTTATATCGAATAATGCGGAGAAAAATGTTCAAACAGGATGTACACTATGGAACAAACGAATTTTTTGGAACATTGATTTGGAAACAAGATTTGCTGGGAAACTTAAAATATTGTTAGGAGTGGGAATACGTTAGTGTTTGTTCAATGTTTGGTATACAAATTTACATCTGAATCGCCGACAACGAATTCGATAATTGCCTTACTGCAGGCACAAATCGGTTGTCAAATATAATTACACTGATCATCATTTGCCATTCTGTTTATATAGCGCTTGCGATTTAAACAATCGACTGTCTCAGTAGTCAAGAGTACAATGTTATATTCTGATCATTAAGTCGAACCCTGCGTTTCTGTTCGCTCAATAGTCAGTACGCTTGATTTCGTATGCTTTTATATGACGGGAACTTTGTAGCCCGTTACCTGTTGCTACACAACTTGCTGTCGCTGCGCAAACCTAGTAAATTCATGTTCGAATTATTTGCATTTGAGAAACGGTATAAAGTGCTTTTGGTAGGTACTATAGTAATAGAAATAATCTCTTCGTGGTGGAAGTTCTGCTGCTGTACACAGCCCAGAGGAAACTCATTCACTGTCTTAGATAGAAGAAGCGGAACTTATTTAGACGCCTTAAGCTTATTTCATTTTGGCAGAGATACGGTTTTGTAAATGTTCACTTTTACATTTGCATTTTAGACTTTTTTAATTTTAGTTTTAGATAAACAGAACAATGCTTAAATCTATATTGTTTGTTTATTTCGAGAACTACTCGTGATTTTAGATCAGAATATTGTTAATGAATCTTCAAAAAATAAAAGACATTGTTTTTGAAAAGAGTATTTTTTCATAAATCCGGGCCTTTAAGACTTTATAAAGCTCGACCGCAAAAAACCGCTGCTGATTCAAATTCGCACTAACGGAATTTAGAACTAACTAGTGTCGGGGAAGCTATGACATCTTCAGAACCGAATTCTAAGTAATTTTTACTTTATTTGCAAAAGAATACTATCGAACATTTAATCGACTGAACTTTGTACATTGAGCGAATAAAATCTATGCAAAAAATTACCAAATAATTTAAACAGTTCATATCCACAAACATCGACTAAATTATTTAGTTTTTTTATATACCATAACCAAATTTTTGTATAAACTCTACAAGCCTTCAAGTTTAACCGCTCAAGATTTTGCTTATAAGTTAGCGCAGGAAAGCCTGATAATTTGCATTCCAACAGTCGTTAGACAAGTTCGATTCGTTTAATATTGCCACTTTGGCATGGGCTCCGAATTTCGCTACAATATTTTAATGTCGGCGTAACGAATGTACAGGAAACAATTGACAACGTTGACGGTCAGCAGAGGGATGGCCACCGTCTCGTCCCGTTCGGCTAAGATTTAAAATTTTTGTGTGCACACGTGGTAGGAACTCGGCGTGTCTCATAAATAAAAGCGTGAAAAGTAAAATATCAGTTTCGTATTTAATAAATACACATATATCTTTCCAACGAATACAATGATTGAGTGTGAAGGCTGACACAAAAATTCGACCATCCGGGCCTCAAGCGCGACTAAACTTAATCTTACCCCACTGGCCAACCTATTTTACAAAACCCAATTTGCAATCCAACTCCATTGTTACGGAACAAACAGAAAATTCGATTTGGTTCATTGCTAGCCAAGACTTAGCGATTTTGAATTTGATACCGACAGGTCAACAACATTTCACAGCTTTGAGTTAGGATTCGTCTCTGTTCGCGAACAAGTTTAATGTAACTGTGAAGTCATAAACGATCCGATCCTATTATTTGTCAGTTAATATTCGCGAACAAAATCCTTGTGAATTCAAATCCAACAAAATTTCGTTCGCGAATAAATGAGATGTTTGGGAACTGAATGTGCCTTTTTCAACCGCTCAATCATGTTCAGGAAGTTAAATTTTTCAAAAACAAAATAGGATGGTCAACGGGGTCAGTTTAAGTTTAGTTGTGTACCAGATGCAACAAAATTTCATAGATGTGCCCAACAACCTTTGAGGTCTGCCATGCCCCTCCCTGTCGCATTTCCGACGAACTATATCTGTCACTGATTAAAAATGCTGTTTATTTATATTAAAGATCACGGTGAATATATTAAACATCGGACAAATAGTAACTAAATAATTTGTATGTCCTGACATTAAATATTAAGGTCTCGCACTGAGTCATATTCAAATATCAGACTTCCCTTCAGAAAGTATACAATTTACATTGGAATTTTATAACCAAAATAAGAAATATTACATTTAGAAACAGCCAAAAACAACTGCATAATAGAAGACGAATTGCTAACAATTGTTTATCCATCTTGTAAAAACGAAAGGTCCAATGGATTATCAAAATTCAAATACAACTCCGCATCGTCGGAATTATTGCTAACGTCAGAATTGTTTACTGTATTGTACTTATAAGCCT